>PVJA010010081.1:0-31874 GCA_004027025.1 Myocastor coypus
ACTTCTTAACAGCTTAATAAAGATCTGCTGGGGCATGCTCAAGCCTTTCACTGAACTAAACGAGGGGAAGGGCACAAAAATACACAAGTCCTTGCTCCTGAGGAGCTCTCAGTCAGGTAAGGAAAACACATAAGCAAATGATAACACCACATGTAAAGTGCTAAGGCAAAGATACATGCAAAGTGCCAACAGTCCTAAGAAGGAGGACGTAACTCAGCCTTGGAGTCTCAAAAGACAGGAACAAAAGGAACCTCAGACTCAGGACCTCGTCCTCACCAGGCAGGTGCCTGTGCTGCTGAGCCACATCCTGGCCAAAAGAAGCCTTTCTGCCCTGATGCCACCTCTCTGCCTGCCCTCCCCAGACCTACGAGCAGCGGAAGGTGGTGGAGTTCACCTGCCAGACGGCCTTCTTCGTCAGCATCGTGGTGGTGCAGTGGGCTGACCTCATCATCTGCAAGACTCGCCGCAACTCGGTCTTCCAGCAGGGCATGAAGTGAGCGCCACGGAAAGTCCCCAACCCCCACCCGCACGGGCACCCACACCACCCCATCCCCCCACTCTACCTCCACCACCAGCCCTGCACTGAGATCAGCAATCTCCCCTGCCTTTTCCTCCCCATCTCAGTCACACTCATAAACATTTCTTTCCAGGAACAAGGTCCTCTTATTCGGGATCCTGGAGGAGACACTGCTGGCGGTTTTTCTATCTTATACCCCAGGCATGACCATGGCCCTGCGAATGTACCCTCTCAAGTAAGCAAAGGAATCTCCAGACACAGGCGGGATGGCGGCCAGCTAGGCGCAGCCCAGATGGATGGGGCTGCATCCAGCGACTCGTGCTCCAGGAAGGAGTGGGGGGGCGGGGAGGGGGGAATAGGCACGCTGCATCAGGGGGTTGCAGGACGTGTACATTCAGCTGCCTGCCCGTGTTTAGCAGAGAAGAGTCTTTCTCTAGGATGCAGGGGGTGTGCTGGGCAAGGGTGTAGGCTGTCGGAAGCTGAAGTAACTGTAGCAAATAGCCCAATCCAAGCTGAGCTAATTGCACTGTATTTAGACCAATGTGTTTTGATAGATGTGTGCGTGACCGAGCATACCGAAATTCCTTCTGAAGAGATTGTTCAACTTGTTCAACTTCTGACATTGTGTTGTATTGTTCTCATCTTGGTGGGGGGTTTTTTTGTTTGTTTGTTTTTGTTTTTTTTTAAGCAGGCTTGGGTGTGGCTGGCACAGCATGTGGTGACCGCTAAACTATCTTGCTGACCCCTCTCATCTTGTTTTTTTTTTTTTTGTCTTTTTGAGACAGGGTCTCGCTATGCAGCTCAGGCTGGCCTTGAGCTCACTTTCGTAGCCCAGGCTGGTCTCGAACTCACACCGATCCTCCTGCCTCAGCCTCCCAAGTGCTGGGATTACAGGCGTGCACCACCACACCCGGCTTTCATCTTGGTTTTGACAAGTTTTGGTTTTGGATTTGTTTGCTTTCATTTTGGTTTGTGTCTCAGTTACTGGGACAAATGCCCAACGCCCAAACTAAGGAAGGAAAGGTTTTGTTAGCGCACAGTTAGTGGAGGTTTCAGTCCCTACCCAGCTGGCTCTAAGGCAGAGTGGCAGGGGGAAGAGAATGTCCATTCATGGTGGCAGCAAAGAGCAAGAAAGCAAAATGGAGAAATGGCAGCAATAATGACAACAGAGAGAAAGTCTATCTCTCTGTGTCTCTTACGTTACATTCAGGTTATCCCCCTCAGGCTGGGTCTAGCACTCACGCCTATAATCTCAGCAGTACTACAGCCCATAATACCAGTGGATCGTGAGTTAATCTCAAACTCTAAATGTCCCTGCCCCGTGACTGCATGAGGCTTTGGGGGGACAACTAGATACAAACCACAACAGTTTGGGTTTTGAGACATGACCTTTCTATACAATGCAAGCTGGCCTCAAACTCACAACCCCCTACATCAGCCCCCCAAGTGCTGGGATTACAGGCATCCACCACTACAGCCAGGTCTCTTGTTCTAACATTAGATGTGCTTGTGAGCTTTTTAAATGTTAAAATAGGGGCTGGGGAGATAGCTCCATAGCACAAATGCCTACCTGGCAAGTGCAAAGTCATGAGTTTGAATCCCAGTCCCACCAAAAAAATAAAATAAATGTTAAAATGCGCAGAGAAGGCAGAGGCCCCAGTCCAGTCCATATCCAGCTCCACTCCGGCACCCTGCAGAGAGCACCTCTGTGAATGATTTCAGTGTGTTCTCCCAGCTCCTGTCCTACGCGTTTGCATTGCTTTACTCATCTTTCCATCTCCTGCAGCGTCTCACACCATACTTTATACAAGGCAGAGGCTCGATGAGTTTTTCATAGGAGACATTGGCATTGGCCTTGCATGCTCACAATGCCAAGTCTGAATCTCAATACCGTATGCTATTCTGTGAGGTTGGCGAGGTAGGCAGCCATTCTGAGCCTCGCCTTCATCTGTAAAGTTTCAGTGATGCACACTTCCCAAGGCTGGGGGTGTAGCTCATGGTAAAATACATGGTTGCCATTTGTGAGATTAGGACACCCCCAAAACAGACAAATAAATAAGAAACAAACAAAACCATCAAACCAGGGCTAGTGAGATAGCTCAGCAGTCTAAAGCATCTGCTTAGGCAAGCCTAGGCAGGTACAGGGAACCGCAGTTCAGACAGTGGCACCACATGCCATACCAGCCCCAACCCCAAGGCAGGCTGAGCCAGCCAAAACAAAACAAAACAAAAAAAAAAACCCTTAGGGGCTGGGGAGATAGCTCCGAGGCACAAGTGCCTGCTGGGCGAGTGCAAGGTCGTGAGTTCGAACCCTGGTCCCACAAAAAAAAAAAAAAAAAAAACCCAAAAACTCACTTGGTAGAGTGTTGAGAATTAAACCTAGAAGTAGGTATGGGTGGGAGGTCATGATGGCTACTTTTTTAAAAAATACGTTTGATACAAGCTCTCAATACACAGCTCAGACTCATAGTAATCCTTCTGTCTCAGCCTCCTCAGCACTGGGATTACATGCATGCACTACCATGCCTGGTCTTGGTGGCAACTCAGCACACACAGGGGATTGAACCCCGGTCCCTGTGCTTGCCTAGGCAGATACTTAGTCTGCTGAGCTATCTCATGGGCCCTCATGCTGGGCTACCTAATAGCAGCTTTATTCTTTTGTGTTAATATACATGAAGAAATGTAATGACAAACACAAGGACTACTGTCTGCCCACTCTTCCATATACCTTGGCCATGGAGCTTGGTCATCATACTCTGATTTTTTTATTCAGTGTGTGCATTTGCCCTCTTTTCTCTGATCCCCAGAGGGCCGTCTTGAGGCTCAATATCTAACACAGAGGTGGGGTAGCCGTGACCACTGTTCAGTGGACAAGTGGCTATTTGTCAAAGTTTACCTGTGTGGGGTGTAGTGTGTGTGTGTGTGTGTGTGTGTGTGTGTGTGTGTGTGTGTGTGTGAAGAATGACCAATTGCTCAGGCTTATGCCATCCAGCATGGGCAACCACTCTCCATCTATAACCACTGAGTTCTTGAAATCTTCTGAAGTTCTAGAAAGCCTAGAGAACTACATTTATAATTTTAATTTTCATTCATTTAAAGTTGAAAAAATCAAAGCAGCATTAACTATTTTGTCTATTAAATACAGCTCTATTCTTTTGGTTCTGCTACATCTCCCCTTAATTGTTGAACGCTGAGCACCTGGGCCGGAGTCAGCACACCATCAGTGTTAGAGACCGGTCAGACCTCCAAGATTCCAAGATTTAGGGTGGAAAGGAGAGAGAAAGCCATGTCACCAACAGTGTTTGTTTATCTTGATTACAGACATTGAAGAGATAATAATTTAGTTAAATCAGGTAAAACAATTAAGATGAATTTTATCCATTTTTACTTATTTTAATGTAGTTATCAGGAATTTTTTCTTTCTTTTCTTTTTTGTGAGATGGTCTCAGGTTCAGGTTAGACTGGAACATATTATGTAGTCCAGGCTGGCCTGAAACTCATGGCAATCCTCCCATTTTAGCCCCCTGCATGCTGCAACAATAGGCGTGTGCCGACCACATCTGAACAGAGATAGTCAAACTTCAGATGTGGCTCATATTGTATTTCATTTAGGCAGTGTCATTGGTTTAGGTCATCGCTTCTTTTTGTCACTCAACAGAACAACTATGGTCTTCATTCAGACTTTATCCAGCATCTACCTTTCTGGTATCTAATTGTAGAAAGGGCTTAGGAGGAATACAACACCCCCCCCCCTTTTTTTTTTTTGAAATATGGAAGAATATAAGAAATTCTGGAGGGCCCGGCAGGATGGCTCAGTGGTCTAAAGCTCCTGCTTAGGAAAGCTTAGGCGGTTGCAGAGACCGTGGTTCTATCCCTGGCACCACATGCTGTGTCAGCCCTGCCCTCAGGGCAGGCTGAGCTGGCCATAAATATAAATAAACAAACAAACAAAGTTCTGAAACAAGAAAAAAATAAAATAAAAAAATTCTTAAAAAAAAAAAAGAAAGAAAGAAAGAAATTCTGGAGTGTAGTGGTGCATACCTGCAATCCCAGAACTTTGGAGGTGAAGCAGGAGAATTACTGTGAGTTTGTGGCCAGCTCCGGCTGCATGGTGAGTTCAAGGCCAGCCTACATTGCATAGTGAGACTGTCTCCAAAAAGCAAAGAAGCAAAAAAGAATTTCTACCGGGTACCTTATCTTGTACAACTTCCAGGCTTTTGTTTATGGGAGCTAAATGAATGCCCCATGCTAGATGTCAGGGCTGTCACAGATAGATTCATCCTGCTCTGGAAGTGTAAAGCTTAGATCCACAGAAAGCAAAAGGCATCTCCCTCAGCAACTCTGGACCTCAGAAGATAAACCGTACGAACACTGCACGTACCTCTGCATGGGACATTTATACCCTCCCCCCGCCCCCTTGTGTGTTCCACTCTGTCCTTGGCAGCCCTGAACTCTGCAGCCTCTAGTACCAGTCGTGGTCTCAGACACATGGTGGGCACCTCAACAAAACCTAATTCCTGGGCTCGGCTTGCAGTGCCCACCCTTCACCTGCCTCCACATCATCTCCTGCACTGGCCAACTGTTCCTCTCTACAGGATAACCTGGTGGCTATGCGCCATTCCTTATGGCGTTGTTATCTTCCTCTACGATGAACTCAGGAAACTAACCATCCGTAAACGGCCTGGTGGTGAGGCTCCCCCGGCCCTACTCAGAGTGGGCATCTGCCCTACAGGCGTTCTCCCATCTGCCTGACTCCTCCAGACCCACCCACTGGCCACACCCGCACCCCACTACCTGCCCACTTTGCGCCCAGGCCCGTTTTCTCCCCTCGACCCCACCCCTGCTCTGTCAAGGCTCAGTGCCACACTCCAGACCACAGGCATCCGACTTCCTCCTCTCCCTCCTGTTGCCCTAGGTGGCTCCCTACAAGTCTTCTCCTAGCTCACTCTGGTCTCTCTACAGGCTGGGTGGAGAGGGAGACATACTACTAAACTCAGCAGAAGAGCTTCACATAACAGTTGTCACAAGAACCAGGACTATGAATTTGCCACATCGGAGGGAACGAATGAATTGGGGGCAAAGACGTGCGAGGAACTGCCCTGGAAGACAGAGACAGGCAATCCCGAGGGTGGACTCAGGGCGTCATGGCAGGGAGGTGGGGTGGGCTGAGGGGAAGCCCAGCGGGGAGGGGGATGGGCCTGTTGAATCCAGTAGCCAGTCTAGACAATAAATGTTTGGAATAGCCTTCACCTGGCTGAATGGGTCACATCTGATTTTGAGGGAGTGGGTATTCCCATATCTTCATAGTAGCCAGGCAAGGAAGAGCCTCCAGGAGCCTGAGTGGAGGCCAGAAGAGGATCAGAATCAAGCCTCAAGGTTTGATCTGGAGATCCTGGAGGAGCTCCTCATTTTAATGTTACTCTTGATCTCTTCAAGAGCAAGGAACACAGACCGACTGCAAAAGTGCAGTTGGCGCTGGGCGTGATGACACACACCTGTAATCCCAGCCCTCCAGAGGCTGAGGCAGGAGGATCCCTGCAAATTGGAGGTTCAGCTGCCTTGCCTCGTGAGACAACAAAACAAATGAAAACAAAACTGTAGTTGGGATCAGAGAGTTAGAAGGGGGTGATGAGAGGAGGAGCCATGCCTCACCCTGACTGGAAGCCATACCTAAGGTGAGTGAGGCCAAACCCTGCAACTGCCGCCTTGGGTCTCTTCAGGCCTGCATCAGGTAGGACTACAGTGGAAGCTGGAAGAGGTCCGACTCCCCCAGTAAGAACCCTAGGTCCAGAGAAGTCAATGACTTGGGGACAGTCATCTGGCAGGGCCTGTCACTCCTCTGAGGCAGGCTCATGGCCCTGCCCTCTGACCCTGTCACCAGAGGATACCAGTGCACTCCCATCCCCCAGCCTGACTTCTCTAGCTCAGTCTTAAGACAGAGGCTGCACAAATTCTAGGCAGGCACTCTGCTACTCAGCTGCGCCCCTGTGCTGGCCTGGCCCCAGGTGAGTGGAGAGTCCGTGGGAGCCTCTCCCTTGTTCGCTCCCTCTCCTCCCTCCCCAGTGTGCTCACTGCCACCTCCATTCAGTGCGAGGCTAAGTCTATCCTCTCGGGCATCTCAGAGCAGTGGGTTGGGACTGCCCATAAGTATACAGAAGGAGAGAAGTGCTCAGGAAAGCTGGGGTGGAGGGTGGGGACACCATCAGCTGTCCCCAGGGACAAAGCCCAAGTCTTATGTGTATGCTGTGCCTGGGGCACCACCAGTGACTTCACACCGCTATTCTTACCACACCAGCCTGCTTTACAGATGAGGGCAGTGAGGTCTGCCTGAATTCACAACTGTGCGCCTCACCTCTTTGTCTTACACTGAGAGCTGGACCAAAACACAAATAGAAAATGCAAACCAAACACAAGAGGGGGTGGAACAAAGGCCACAGACTAGGCTGGAAGAAGAGACCAGCAAGGAAGACCATCCCGGGCAGCAGGGCAGGGATAGCCAGCTTCTTTCTCCTCTACCAGGTCCCTCCCTGGACATCTCCCTCCCTCGAGTGCCCCTATGTCTTGTAGCTCCAGGTCTCCTGGGGACAAGCTGTATCAGTCTGGGGTCCTTCCCTGCTGCTGACAGGGCTGAACCAGACCCTGGAGGATGGAGGGGCCAGGAGGTATGCGAGTGAGGTGGGGAGGGGGAGAGCCAGCAGCCAGCTCCTCAGATTTCAGCAGCAGGAGCCTTGGGTGTCTGGTGGGTTAAAAATACAGAGGCCCCAACTCAGGGTCATTTGACACCGGCGACTGAGGCCTGTTAAGACAGAGGGGCTGAAGGCAGGGGCTGAGAGGGAAGAAAACGGGACAGAAAGTGAGAGCAGAGCCTCCAAGAGAGGAGGGGAGCAGGGTGCAGGAGCTGGGAAGGATGAGAGTGGAACTAGTGATGGAAAGGGCAGAAAACAGAGCTGCCGTTGTCTCCACGCACCTCGGGCACCAAAGTCTAGCTGGGATGGAGCAAGCTACATTCCAGTGTGACTGGGATGCCCACCCTTCCCCAGAAGCCACAGAAGGGAGGAACAGGCACAGGGGGTCATTCGGGGCGTTATTCTGGGCAGGCCTGCCCATCCTCTCTTCTCTGGCTGTGGGCTCTGGCACACCAGCCACCTCCTGGGAGGGCAGGAGATGGAATTCTGTGGTCTCCTCAGCCCTAACGTGCCCCGCTGGGGCCGGCTCAGGCCTCTCCTGCTGCGGCGACAGCTGTCCCGCTTGGATCCACTCCTGCCGCACTCTTGAGATTTTCTGCAGCTTTCCTTACTTAGCTGAGCAAGGGCTGCCCCACGGGAGGCTGGGAATGTTACTCTGCTAACATAATTCCATGCTCCACAGCCCCGCCTGGATGCAAGATAAACCCTGCCCTCCCCAGAAGAGAGACCTGGACCCAGTGCTTCTCTCTGGGCCTCCCTCATGCCTCAGTTGGCCTATGCTTGGTAGGAATCATGGAGAGGATCCTAACAGGTGCCCAGAGCTGAACTCATGCTCTGTGTTCTCACGAAGGCTGGAATCCACAGCTATTGCCCTAGTCCCAGCTCTGCTTTGGGTCTGAGTGCCCAGAATTCACTGATAGCCTTGGTTCAGGGCATAGGGTCACCCCTTCACATTTTCTTCATATTCTTTTGTACCCCTAGTTTTTATACCTGATCCTTTCTGTCCTGTCAAAGACACAGAAATAAATAGTAACTGCAAGCTGCCTTTGGAACCCCACACAGCCTGGGGAATCCTCCCTTCCCACACTGCCTTGGGAAGCCCAGTCCCACGGGAGCAGAGCAGACACTGCTCGCAGGAGGTGCCAGCCAAATGACATCCCTTCCTCACAGAGGACCTGATGGGCACAGAAACCCCAAATCTGCATCATCCTGCTCACGAGATGGGATTGCGGCCAGCCCTGTCTTCCCCTGTGCTCCTGGTTTAGGAGCAGGGAGTGAAGTAAGGGAAACTGGTTGGAGCCGAGCCAGGTCGCCAGTCTTGGACTCCGCTCCATCTTTTATTCAGAGAATGATCTCATCCCTGGTCCCGGTTCTTTAAAGGGAACCGCAGGGGGTCTCTTTCCTGCAGCCTGGGCTGCCCTTTTATTGCCCCCTCCCCTCCCCCCACCACCCCAGGATAAAGAAACAGACTTCACTAAAGAAGACTCCCAGATTTTAGGACAGGGACCAAGGCCAACACACCTTGGTCCCCTTTGGCCCCACACAATCAATTTCAGCTCAGGCACTGAGTGATAGATACCTCCTCTCTCTACCCAGTCTTTCCCTCTACCCCTGCCCCACACACACTCCATGATCCCCAGTTACCCCTACACGGCCCCTCCCCCAACCCCAGCTTCATTACCTCCGACTCATCTGGTCTTATTTTTAGCTCCCTCGTCTCTCCCTTTTCCTTTCTTAATATGGCGATGAGCTCTTGGGCCAGCACAGGGCCAGGGGCTGAGGAGCCCTGGACACTGGGGGAGGGGAGGAAGGAGCCCTGGGGAGTCTAAGCGAGAGATATAGGAGGTGGAACCAGGCTGGCCCTCACGGAGCTGCCCTGGCCTCAGAAGGTTATCCACCTCTCCTGCCAGCCACGGAGACATATTTAGACAGGACCACGTGGGGACCGAGTGATGCCAACTTCAGGGGGCAGCTCCAATTCTCCCCCCACCTCCTGCTCCTAGTCCTCCTCCTGACCCTTTTTCTCTTGGCCCTGTCGGCAGTTTCTCTGGGACCCAGCAGTGCCTGCTGTCCACTGCTCTGGGCCGCTCCCCACCCCACCCCCACCTGGAGCCCCTAACTCAGGATCAGCACCCAGGGGCCCCTCCCTCCCCCAGCTAACCTCCTCTGGACCAGGAGAGCCAACCCAGATCCCACTACCTCCATGAGCACTGCAGATAGGATGGGGGCCAGAGCAGTGCTGCTATTCCTGCTGGTGCTAGGGACACCCAGGTCAGGGGTCCAGGGGGAGGAAGGGCTGGACTTCCCCGAGTATGATGGCGTGGACCGCGTGATCAATGTCAACGCAAAGAACTACAAGAATGTGTTCAAGAAGTATGAGGTGCTGGCACTCCTCTACCATGAACCCCCCGAGGATGACAAAGCCTCACAGAGACAATTTGAGATGGAGGAGCTGATCCTAGAGGTGAGTGGGGGGCTGCAGGCCTGCCACGCCTGCCCAGCTCTCTCTTTGACCCCTGTTTTACATCACGTATAAGGTCACTGAGGGTGGGATCTCATGCAGAGGGCAGTGCAGCAGGGTCTGTGTGTGGACCAAGGGACCCAAGGGCCATGGGACCTCCACCCCAGGAACCTAATGTTAGGTAACTCTAGAGGAGGTGCAGCGGGGCATTGGTAGAAGCTAGTGGTTCTTACCAGGTTTAGCTAGGAAGGAAGCCAGAAAAGGGAGAGGCAGGTACTGGAGGTCCAGGGGTGAGGCCAGAGCTGTCACGCAGTGCAGCATACTGCCCTTGTCCCCCAGTGCTACTGTCTTGGCAAAAACCTATTCCTGCACCATGCATTTAGGGGCTGCAACCCCAGGAGCTCAAGCCTGATCCTGAATGCAAACATTCCCAATGTCTCAGCTGCCTATCACTTACTAGCAAAATGTTTCAGTACCTCCTTGGACCCAGCAGGCCTCTCACTGGCCTGCGGGCCCTTCCACCTTCCACCTTGCTCCCTGACTCCCCATTGGTGGATCCAGTTGGATGCCTTCACTGGGAAGTTTGCACTGTTGAAAAGAGGCTCCTGGGTACCCTCCCTACTTTCTTTTTGTGGGAAGGGACTCCTTTTTCCCAATCTGACTTCCTGTCTAAATGGGGGGGGGTGATTATGTCCCCTCAGAGCCCAATCACGTTGGAGTTTCCCTAAGTGTCCTTAGCCCCCTCTTGGGCTCGACAGTGCAGATAGGCCCTGGTTCAACCTCAGCCGGGAGCATTTCAGAGTGAGACACCAGGACCACAGCTCTCATTTCTGTGTGTCCCTGCTTGGCACTGGAACTTGTGTCTCATTAGTGAGCCAAGTATTTTTATCCCCAGTGCACAGTATCCCCAGCCATCCATCTGCCATCCTCCTCCCTTCCCATCCCCCTAAGAATCACCATGCCTGAGGGCTGGGTGGGGCAAAGCTGCAGGCCGAGTCCACAGCAGGGTGAATCTGGGCTGAAAGCTGAGCCAGGATATGCACAGAGACAAGAGCCTCAGAGCACAGCGCAAGGCCTGGCTGAGATACGACGTCAAAGGAAAGCCGGGCATGGAGGAGGTGCACGCTCCAGTCCCTGCTTGTCTTGCTTCCTCCAGGCAGGGGTGATAAGTGATGACCTCACCTACTGCTTCTGGCCTTCCCCGCTGCTCAGCCCTGCAATCAGACCCTCCGCCCCTGCCCTCTAAAATTCTTATACCAAGAGTCACTCAGAAGAACCCCAAGGATTCTAATATCACCCCTCCTCCAGCTTGGTCTTTGACCAAAATAGAGTCCAGGATCAGCCCTTCTGGGGGGCAGCTGCCCCTCAGCCACTCCAAAAGCAGACTCTTAACACCTCTCAGGACCTGGGGAATTCAAGCCTGCTGCCTTAAAGTTCAACATAATCGCACACTATAGGGAGGTGTGTGCTTGTAATCCTAGTACTCTGGAAGCCAAGGCAGGAGGGTTGCCACGTGGCCCGAGCTACACAGTCAACTCAAGGCCAGAACGACCAAAAAGACCCTTCCTCAAAACACCAGATCAATAACAACAGGTACATACCACAGAGCTCAGTAGCAAAGCACTTGCCTAGTGCACACGAGGCCCTGGGCTCCAGCCCTAGCAAAAGAGACCAAAAAAGCGTGATTCAGTTAAGCAAAACTACAAATTTAAAGTGGAACCAAAGAAAAAACAATTGCAAGACATTGTTAAGGTTATTCTGAATCTTAGCCTAGGGTCCAGGTCAATGCTCTTAGGCTAACGTGAGGTGACCCAACCTGAAAGCTGGAGATGGGTAAACTGAATGAGAATCTCGAGAGCCAATTTTAAACCCTAACTCCTCAATCCAGTTAGCAGCTCAAGTCCTAGAAGACAAGGGTGTTGGCTTCGGGCTGGTGGACTCTGAGAAGGATGCAGCTGTGGCCAAAAAACTAGGTAAGAGAGGGGAGGGAGGAGCGAAGGGGCAGCCCAGGGTGGAACACTTGAGGGGTACCCTGGGATCTGAGGGGTCCAGGAACTCTTCCACTGCCTCTTTTCTGACAGGAAGAAAGAAAGAAAACCTGAGATTGCGAAGGCAGTGGGTGGGAGACCCGGCCTCTTCTCTGTTTCTTATAGAAACCCGTGCTTGAGGGCTGGCCAGATAGCTTAGCGGACTAAAGCACTTGTCTAGGCAGAGCTCAGTGGCCAGGGTTCCATCCCCCATGTGTTGTACTGGTGCCACCTGCGGTGCACACTGAGATGGTAATTGAGATTGGGCATGGTGATGCTGCCAGTGATCCCAGTGCTTGGGAGGCTGAAACCAGGAAAAACACTAGGAGTCTGATCTACGTAGTGAGACTGTAGAGTCTATACTAAAAACGGGGGGAAAAAAAGAAAAAAGAAATCCATGCTCAGATCCCAGCACAAAACGAGCTGGCCCTCTTTAAATTTAGCCCCAAACCCAGCTAGATGTGGAGGGAAAGAGGTGCCAGGAAATGCAAGCAGGGCTGGAGAAGAGGCCCTTGGAAACACATTCCCAGGTCCTTTTGCTCCTTCCCCGATGGCCCCGACAGGGTGTCACAACACCAGCCACCAGGGGGCAGCACAAGTTCGAGACCAGGTTCCGGATGTGGATGGGGGAGGGGTGCTTAGTAATAGTGAAGTCATCTGGTCAGTTATGGCAGAGGTAAAGGGCAGGACCGAAGATCAGCGACCAGAGTTCAGCAGGCAAAGAAAGGAAGCAATACTGCTAGAACAATTATCTCCCTATTTCCTCCCCTTAAACCTTCGCCGGCCCTTTCCCTAGAAATCCTCTGCCACAGGCCAGCCTCCTCAGTGACATCAGGGGCAGGGACAGTGGGTGGAGGGTAAGGGGAGGTAGATGAGGTGGAGAAATGGAAAGGGAAAGGGGGCCCAGGGGGAATCATGGGGCAGGCTGGGACCTAGGAGCTCGAGTCTTAGGCGTGGGGGGCACTGGGGCCATGGTGCACCTCCCTGTCACTCCCCAGGACTGACCGAGGAGGACAGCGTCTATGTGTTCAAGGGGGACGAAGTCATTGAGTATGACGGCGAGTTCTCTGCTGATACCCTGGTGGAGTTTCTGCTGGATGTGAGCGTTTCCCTGGACTTCACTGCCTGGCCTTAAGATGCCCCTGCCCGGCTTCTCCGTTAGTCCCAACCTTTTTTCCCCTCCACACATGCTTGCAGTACACCACAGACCACCCGTGATATGCACCACACACACACACACACACACACACATGTCCACAGTATGATAAAAATAGGGAGTCAATATTGAAATTTTTAAATTATTATGAAGTGTCGGTCAGACAGCTCAAAGGACTAAAGCGCCTGCTTAGGCAGAGCACAGCGGCCAGTGTTTGGCCCCTTCCGAGGGGGGCTGAGAAGGCTACTGAGATTCGGCATGGTGGTGCATGCCTGTAATCCCAGCACTTGGGAGGCTAAAAACAGGAGGATCACTAGGAGTCTGATTTGTACAGTGAGACCCTGTACTAGCTACATTTTTAAAAATTTAAAAATGCTTATTATGTTAAAAGACACTAATCCCCCTCAAAATACTCTTCCTGACAAGATTTCTTCAGGTGTGGGGCACAGTAGGAAAACAGAAAAAAAAAAAAAAGGGCCTTTATTTTCTTTGAGGACACTGAGAAAATGCGAGGAGGAAGATGAGGAATTCTCTGGATTAGAACAAAGGGAGGCTGAGGCTTTTACGACCTTTGCCAGAAGGTGGAATTTGGAGCCAGAGGTGGAATTTGGAGGAGATGTTTAGATATATACAAGGGAGCTGATTGGGGGTCTTCCCTGAGGCAGTGGGAAGGGTGGAAGTAAATCATACCCTGGACTAAGTTGGGCAAGGAGGGGGAGGTGGTCTTGGGAAAGATGGGCTTCTGTTTAAAGGGCTTCAGCCATATTAGATGACCACCATGATGATTTTAGCAATTCATACTAGGCCAGAACCTATCACTTCCTGGCTTTGAACACACCGTCTCATCATTCCTGCCACTTTGGGCAGCAGTTCCGGAAGTCCTCTTCGGGGAGAGTCTTTGTGAGGTGTGAGCTGAAGCGCAGTGAGTGCTCCTGCTAAGCACCAGCCGACGCAGGGACTGGCTGGCAGCATAACGCTGTATCCGCATGCACCCTTCTGTTGGGCCTGGCACTGGGTGATTTATGTCTCTTCCCTAAAGTCAAAATGACTGTGAAAGGGCCGGGCGGGATGGCTCAGTGGTCTAAAGCGCCTGCTTGGGAAAGCTTGGGCGGCTTCAGGGACCGCGGTTCGATCCCCGGCACCACATGCTGCGCCAGCCCTGCCCTTGGGGCGGGCTGAGCCGGCCATAAAAATTAGTGACTAAACAAACAAAGGTTCTGAAACAAGAAAATAATAAATAAATAAATAAATAAAAAATTTAAAAAAAAAAAAAATGACTGTGAAAGGGAAACCTTTGGAAACAGCTCAGAACATCAAGGCAGCCACGACAGCACACTGAAGACATCCAGGAAGGAGGACTTCCGAGCTGTTTCAGAAAGCAGTGAGAAGGGTGGGATGAGTGTGCTCAAAGCAAGGGGCAATATGGCGAGGGCAGTTATTGGTCATGTAGGAAACTTTTATTTATTGTAATATACTGGGGGTTTTTTTGTTTTGTTTTTTTTTTTTTTTTTTTTTTTTTTTTTTTTTTTTTTTTTTTTTTTTTTTTTTTTTTTTTTTTTTTTGTCTTTTTGAGACAGGGTATCACTATGCAGTACAGGCTGGCCTTGAGCTCACTTTTTTGTAGCCCAGGCTAGTCTCAAACTTGCACTGATCCTCCTACCTTAGCCTCCCAAGTGCTGGGACTACTGGTGTGCGCCACCACACCCGGTTATAATTAACTTTTAAAAATCTAACTTACCATAATTTTTAAATCACAGTTGGTATGAAACACTCACTAGACATACACTTTGACTAGACACATGCCACTCACGACAAACACATCACACAAAACACACAAAGCAGATGTGACGCCCAACATAAATATCACACCATACATACCATGTACTACGTGGGCCACCACCTCCCTGTCTGTCAAGGCCTAACCCCCCTTCCAGTTCTGCCTTCTCCTCAGATCAGTGATGGTGAACCTTTTAGAGGTTTCAACAATAACCAACAGCCTGCTGTCACGTGTATGTCACAGCTTTGCCACAGCTACCCTAGATCCTGCTCCCTCCAGGTCCTACGAGTGGGACACCTTTGACATTCCTGCTCTTCTAGGTCCTGGAAGACCCTGTGGAATTGATTGAGGGTGAACGAGAGCTTCAGGCATTTGAGAATATTGAGGATGAGATCAAACTCATTGGTTACTTCAAGAGCAAAGACTCAGAGCGTGGGTAACCCTGATGCCACTCTTCCCCTCCTTGGATGCCCACCCCCTTTATCATTTGCCTGCCAGCTCCACATCTTTGCCTCTTTATTTCTCCTGCATGCTAGCTACATCCTCTTCCCTAACCTCCCTGAATTCTGGGGTTTCCTACACAATTACCTCCAGCATTCCACCTGTGCCATTATAGCCCTTGGGCTTATTACCCCCCCCCCTCAGATGGCGAGTGGTGTGGACCTCAGAATGCACCCCACCCACCAAAGAAGACCTTGGGACAGATCTGAGTGGGACTGAATTCTAGGAAGATCCTCATTCTGGACTGTTTTACTTTCCTCCCTTAGACTACAAAGCCTATGAAGATGCGGCTGAAGAATTCCATCCCTACATCCCCTTCTTCGCCACCTTTGACAGCAAGGTTCTCTTCCCTGTGGCCAAACTGGGTCTCCCTACACCCTAAAGCTGCCTTCTGGCTTTTCGCAGAGTTCAGTGAGGCCTGGTCCCATCCTACATGCTCTTAATCCCCACCTCCAATCTAATGTCTGCCCTACAGATTTTAGAGTTGAGAACAGAGGCTTTACATTACCTTGCCCACCCCTTTGATGTTAAGCCGAAGCCAAGAGAAGTTAAAGCATCTACCCACTGTTACAGTGGCAGTGACAAGGCCCCTTCCTAATGTTCTAATTCCTTCCTAATGTTTGCTATCCCAATATAACTACTTCTCATTGTGACTCTGTGCCTCCTGCGGCTGCCTGCACCTCCTGTCTCCTGTCCTAAAGGTGGCAAAGAAGCTGACCCTGAAGCTGAATGAAATCGATTTCTATGAGGCCTTCATGGAGGAGCCTGTGACCATCCCAGACAAACCCAACAGTGAAGAGGAGATTGTCAGCTTTGTGGAGGAGCACAGAAGGTAGGAGTCAGAGTGCCTCTTGAGCAGGATAGGCTCCTTTGGGGGCTAGAACATCTACCTCTGGGCTGAGCCAGGGAGCTCCAGCTAACCAGGAAGCTGGTCTTCCCCTGGAAATGAATGCTCTTCCTGGTTCCGGTGCTTACCAGCACCCTGGATTTTACACCCTAAGCTTCACGTAGAGGAGGTAATCTGCAAATGTGCGTATTGTGCTCTGATGAGACTTAAATAACATGTCACCCATGAGGGTTGAGTGCCTGTGGTCAGCAATGTACTATTGTTCCATTCAGTCTTATTAACAGTCTCAGAGACAGAAACCTCCCAGAGCAGAGGGCTGGGCAGAGATCAGAACAAGGACTTCAGCCCTGACTATCCCATGTTCTCTCCCATACACTGCTGTGTATCAGGGGCTCTCAGGGGAGTGGGGGGGGGGCAGCGGGAGGTAGGAAAAAGGGTTTATCCTCCAGGAGATATTTGGCAATGTCTGCAAACAGTTTTGGTGGTGGGAGGGATGCTGCCTCTGGTCTTTGCAGCTAGAGACCAGCTGAACACCTTGCAGTGCACAAGACACTCTCTCAGCACAGAAAATTATCCAGCCCAAAATGTCCACAGGGCTGAGGCTGGGAAACCCTGCCCTACACTCACAGAGTTCTCCTCCTTCATGATACTCTGCAACGGGAGATACCCACTCATCAGTATAAATACTGCCTGCTATCTCCCACTAGACTACACCCGCTTCATCATCAGGGCAGGAGTGTGTTTGCCTGGTGCAGCTCTACCCAGCACCTGGCTCAATGCTGAGAACATATCAGGCCTTCAGTGTCACTGAAGGGGAGGATGAATGAATGAACAAGTGAATGAACACCCTGATGTACATTCTTACCTTTTCCCCAAAGGTCTCTCTTCCAGCCCTTGCCACCCCCTGTCCCTCATGTTAGCCCTGCAATGTTCTGGGCCTGGTGCCTGGAGTCCAGGCTTTGTTTGAAGGCTTTGTTCTGGGATACAAGCTGGCTGTGCCCTGGGCCTGACCCAGAGACTGTCCTGGTGTGGGGAACCTGTGGAGGGGGTTGTCCTTCCCATCCACTGAGTAGGGATTCTGCCTGTCTCTTTTAGATCAACCCTGAGGAAACTGAAGCCTGAAAGTATGTATGAGACCTGGGTGAGTGCCCTCAGCCAGGCCCAGGCTCTCAGGGAGCAAAGAGGTAGCTGAAGAGCAGGGTCCATGCCCACTTGTAGGAAGAGCAAAGGGGAAGCAAAGGGAGGGTGGTCTGTTCTGAAGAACATGTAGGCAGACAGATATAAGTGAGTAGAATTGACAAGGGTGGCATCCTGGGCTCCAGGGTAAAGGAATCACCAGAGGAGATGTCGCAGCTCTGAAGCCAACAGGGTCACTGTCACAAGACTATTCCTGGTCCAGAAGATGGCTTTCCATGACCCAGGGTCAAGGAACACCTAGGGTCTTCCTCAACCTGACCCTGCTCTCCCTGTTGTATTGTCTCACAGGAGGATGATATGGATGGAATCCACATTGTGGCCTTTGCAGAGGAAGCCGATCCAGGTAAGGCAGGAAGACTGGCTCAGCCTGAGGGAAGGTAGGGTGGCTTGTTTGTTGAGAAATAGGCCTCATGTGGGAGGCATTTCTGGGAGTTTACAAGCAACCTGGGGCTATACAAGTGGAGCTATGGGAAGCAGGGAAACAGATCTGGACTCCTCTTCCTGGTGTTCTTTTGCTCTCTTCCCACCCATCTCACGACGTACTTATGTTTCCTCCAAGATGGCTATGAGTTCTTAGAGACTCTCAAAGCTGTGGCACAAGATAACACTGACAACCCCGATCTTAGCATCATCTGGATTGACCCTGATGACTTCCCTCTGGTAAGAGGCCCTGCTCAGAACTGGGATCTTGAAGTGAAGGCTTAATTTCAGAGTTCTTATTCCCATCTCCTGACAGGAGGGCTTGGGAGCTCTTCTTGTTGCACGCTCAAGAGTACTTTGGCATGGAGGGTAGCCCAAACACAGGAGAGGGGGATGGGAAGTGAATCACGTGGGACATAATACACACAACTCCCACAGTGCAGGCCAAACCTGAGTCCTACCAACTCTACTGTAGAAGCATAGCAGACAAATCACATCTTAGGGGATGCTTTGAATCCCCAGCACCTGTCGCCCATTGTTGAGTAACTGAATGAACAAATAGGACTGTGAGGAACACTGGTGATTACAGAAATGTCTGCCTTAGCCTAGAGATGCAAGAACTGAGGGCCAGAGAGCAAGGATTTGCCCAGACAGCCAAGTATGCAGCAGATTCAGAATCCTTTTCTGCAGGAGGAAAGGGTTGATTTCCCTTTAGGATTTCCATTCCTTCCCTGCTTGGCCCTTACCTGCTGCTTTCAGGCCCTCCTGCTGCTGCTGTCCCCTCTGCTGCTCCCGCTGCATCCCTGGGCTGACCCTCACACTTACCCTCCCGGACCCACACACACCTAAATCCAACTAAGCTGCCTGTTTGGATCTCTCCACAGCTCGTTCCATACTGGGAGAAGACATTTGACATCGACTTGTCAGCCCCACAGATAGGAGTCGTCAATGTCACTGATGTGAGTTTCCCTCCAGGCCCCAGCTCTGTGTCTCAGTGGTGGCGCCTGCTCTCCCCACCCTCTGCCAACTGAGTCCTTCCCTGGAGCAGCAGAGACGTCCATCCATGGCTGGATCTGTGATGTGAAATTGCCCCATCCCTATCCAATAGGCTGCCCTTCCTTAAAGGGCTGCTCCTTCCCTTCCCCAGGTACTCTTGCAGCCCATCTCACATTGAGGGCATGACTTTTATGCATCCTATTTTTTTTTTTTTCAGTAGACTTGGAGGTTTTATAAGGGCAGAAAACTCATACACCACACAGTACATGCTTCAAAACCATTCAATTGACTGCAATAAGCCACGTTCTTTACATTTCATAGAATTAATTAATCATCCTAATCAGAAGGGCAGGTAGGTATTCCATTAACTACAAGCCTGGATTGGATCAACTTTTTTTTTTTTTCTAGTACTGGGGATAAAGCCTAAGGCCTTCTCACAGAGCACCAGCACAAGTCCTCTTTTGTTATGTTGAGGCAATGTCTCACTAAATTGCCAGATTGCCAACACCTAGCCTCAGACTTGTGATCCTCCTTCCTCAGCCTCCCAGAGTGCTAGGATCACAGGTGCATGCCACCAGGTCTGGCTTTATGGATTGGATAAAATGTAGAATAAAGATACAAATAAAATGTTAGGGAGACACGGAAAAGTGACTTCTACTTAAGAGAATCAGAGGAGTTTACAATGTGTAGGATTTCAACCAGTGACAACTTAAAAATCTCAAACTGAGGTAAGATTAAAAGCAAGATTGGACCATGAATAGTAGAAAAATGTGCATCAGATTTGGGAATAAGCAGGCAGTTTGTTGTGATTTAAGTTTAGAGGTCATGAACATGGTGCTAGGGAAGTTGGCTATGGAAAGCTTTGAGCAGGGAAGAATCAGTGCCTTTATTCTGTTGCATGGTTCTGCACTGAGGAGGACACAACAGAAAGGTGTTTTAAAAGCTTGGTGTGGGAAGAGCATGGGAAACACTGCAGGGAGGCCTTCAGTCCTCCACTCCTGCTGGTTGAGGTCCTAACCCAGCCTCTCACCTGGTCAGTCTCCCTGGCTATGAGAAGTAAAAGACAGAAGGGAGGATGTGCAGGGCCTAGCAAGTGGGGGCTCAGTGCTGGTCCCCACTTGTGCCTCCCCAGGCGGATAGTGTGTGGATGGAGATGGATGACGAGGAGGACCTGCCTTCGGCCGAGGAGCTGGAGGACTGGCTGGAGGACGTGCTGGAGGGCGAGATCAACACGGAGGATGATGATGACGACGATGATGACGACGACGATGACTAGTTGCCACGGCAACCACCTCCTGCCCATCTCTGCCTGTGCCTTCCTCCCTCTGCTGTCCATCCTTGAGTTCTTCCCAGGACACCAGGTCATTCTCTACCAGAGGGCTATGTGTCAGGTGCTGAGATCCTGATCGCCCTCAGGTGACAAGGAAAGGAGTCACTTCTCCCTAGACGCCAGCCTTGTTCCCTCCTATGACTGGTTCTCATCCTACAACTTACCTGTATCTATCCTTTGTCTCTCCTATGATACTCCACCCTCTGTCTGGTGGTTTTCCTCATTGCTGTGTCTGTGGGTATCACCTCTTTTCTGTTCCTTCTTTGTACTGCCCCCTACCCCAGTCTCTCAAATCCTATGTCCTTCTGACGGTCCTGTCCCTGGCCAGAAGGAAGGGTACCGTGTTTGAGGCTGTATCTCAGCCTCTTCTCATTAATGTATTTGGGTCAAATGCAAGGCCTCAATAAAGAGATCTGGGGCAGCATGAGCAAGTGTCTGTGGATGAAGTCTCACCCCTATGGCAGGAGGGAGGTGACCAGAGGACAGATAGGAGCTTCTGGGCTGAGTGCCTTGTTAGGAATGAGTTTGGGGATCACAATGGGGGTGGGTGGGTGAGGCGGGGCTCTCTCCAGGCAGCTGGCCCAGAAAAGCCAGGATTATTTATCAGCTTCAAGTCAATAAGCCTTTTCTGAACACATGGTGTTTGTCCAGTGCTGCTGTGGGGCTCTGGAAGAACAGAGAGTGCCAGGCCTGTCTCTGCTCTTCAGCTGATTAGCCACACTGAGAAGTCAAACAGGCATACTAAACAATTGAAGAAAAATACAAAGCAATGTGTGATTAAGTGATTATATGCTGCTTGATCGCACCCTCCCTGTAGCTCTTGTTTGAACATCAAGACTGATCCCCAATTATGCTTCCTCAGCAGGGCCTTCTCGGAGGCCACCCCGCCCCTGGATCCCCACTGCACTTGCAGTGTGCGCCTCCATCCCTACACTCAGCATGTTCTATCACAGCTCCTCATTCACATGGCTGTGCTCCCCACTAGACTGGTGCCCCATGAGGGTGACAATCCTGGCTTTCTCTTTATTTTCACAGGGCCTGGTACATAAAAAAGTTGTTCCTAATGCTATAGCTAAAAGAAGGAACACATGAAATAACAGGATGGGCTCAGAAGAGAAACCAGAGTGAGCCTGATGACTTCATAAAGGAAATGAGTCTTTTCTAGGCCTTAAATTAAAGAATGGGATTTGATTGGAGGCGAAGGAGTTGAGAAGGGAGCATTTTAGTTCCTGGAAACATTCACAACACGGGTAGGATGTGTTTGTCTTACCAGGGGCACAGGGACCATAGAGACAAGGGGAGAAATATTCAAGCTGTGGATGTGAGATTTGAGTAAACACAGCAGGGCTGGTGACAGAAGGCTTTGAACTTAATTCTGCAGGCTGGGGAGGAAGAGCAAAATTTCATTTGGTACCAAGGACAATCAGGATAGCATGGGGAGGAACGAGGATGGAGATGCCATGGGAAGGAACCCGGCTCATAACCAGAGACTGTTACAATCATCAGAGCGGGGCTGGAAGAAGCTGGACCCAAGGAGAGGCCATGGGAGTAGAGACGCGTCTACTTCTGAACACATGGTGGGGGGCCCTCTGGACCTGGAACTGTTGGAGTTCTTTGTGGGAAGAACCCACAATCTGTCCAAAATAGGACCAAAATAGGCTGGGATAAGCACAAAGGTACTGGGAGCAGGGCGGACTCAACTGTCAAACAAACCCATGTATAACAGACACTATATTTTTCATGCAGCAGGTATACAGGTATTGCCAAGAGACTTAGAGGATTTCTAAGTATGGAAAAAACGAGACTTGAGGTTAGAGAAGTTCTCATTCTTCACAGACAAATCCAGGAAGTGTTCTTAGCGAAGTTGGCAGGAGTGTGGAGAATAAAAACAATGTATTCATCCGACTCATACCTATTTAATAAATGTTTAATAAGTAGAATGGAAACTAGGCTAATATTATAAAAATATTATGACGCTTACTCTCTAGCATAGAGCAGCAAAAGACCCTGAACTAAATAATAGTCCTTTTTTTTTTTTAAAAGCACTCTGTGTGCCTCAGCCTCTAGAGACATTACTATTTCTGACTCTCAGGACTATGTAAGATAGGCCCTGGTAGTGCCATCTTCCTGGTAAGGGTACTGAGGCTTATGGGCACAGCTTGCTTAAGGAAAGAGTGGTGCAACGTGAACCTTGTCTAGTTGCCTGTCTTATTTCACATAAATCCAACATGTGTATGGATAAGTCGGGCAGTTTCTCTGCATCTCAAAGATGAATCAATAAACTAAGTTTTGACCTTACAACAACACAGAGCAAATTAGCTACATATGCAAAGGTAAGTTGTGTGTGTGTGTGTGTGTGTGTGTGTGTGTGTGTGTGGTGTGACTCTGAAAGGGACAGTGACAGGGCACCTGTGGGAGAGGAAGAACAAAGAGAGAGCCTATGAAAGGCAAAGCAGCAGAAACCTGTCCTACTCCTAGGGGTAGTGTAGACCCCACAAAGGGGGCCTCAACTGAGGCTCCTCCTAGACAGGTGAGTCTCTGCAAGATGGGGACAGAGAAAGACCATCCTATGTGAAAGATGCTCAGGTGCTCAGGCCTCCTCCTGGGTCAGATCCGGCCAGGGTTGAGGAGAGACCCAGTAGGATGGAGCTGGGGTGAATGTGCATACTTCCCCAATTCTCTTTCCCCTGTCAGTCCCGGTTGAGAGTCTGGGGGAGGAAAGTCCCAGGGGCAGAGGGGAAGTGAGAGTGGCTGGCCCTGGGCAGAGGGGCAGAGCTAGGAGGCCGAGCTAAGTGTGTCTGTGTTTATATTTGCATGCTGAGCTCACTGCTGCTCATTTTCTCCCCAGAAAATAAAATTACATCATGGTGGGGGAAGGTAGAGGGGTATACTGGGGAAAGGTGAGAGTGGCACAAGGGGGCTTCCTTGGCATCTCCCCGGGTCCATGGCTCCAGGTAATGTAAAGGAGGCTCCATCTTGCCACTGGCCCCTGACCCTACCTCCATCTCAGTGCGGACAAGCCTGATCCCTTACTACCACTCCCCTGATCCAGACAGCTAGGAAAGAGGTTCTCCCCAAATACCAAAGCAAGTAGTTAAGAGAACTCAAGACACCAAGGCCTTCTACAATCCCTAAACCCAAATTTACTCTATGTCTCCCTGGGGTTCCAGCCACCATGGTCATCCAAAGGTTATAAGGGGAGGAAGGTATCCCATTGGCAAAGAACTAAATCAAAAACTTGTTTCGCAGATTAGGGGAGGAAACATTCCCCCATTCCCTCCCTCAGGCCCCCTAGGAGCCTTCCAGAACCCAAGCCCCTCAGTCCCGCCCCCTCGGTCCTGCCCCCTCCCCTTCCCTCCCCGCCCCCCGCCCCTCCCCGGCTCTGACATCACCGGCCAGCCGGGTGGGGTGAGGCGGCGCTGGGCTCGAGCTCGGCTCTGCGAGCGGAAGAGGCGGCGGCGGCAGAAGCAGAGGAGGCTCCGGACGCAGCTCGGGAACCGGGACCAGGCGTGCCCGCGCCCTGAGCACTCCGCTCCGGAGGCGGTGAGAGGGGAGGAGGGGAGTCGTGTCTTGGGGAAGGGATTGATATAGGGTGTAGGTTTGAAGGGGTGGGGATCGGGAAGCCGGGGACGCATGGGCAAGCGTGAGGACCCCGCCGGGTCGGCTCTGGGCCGGACCCCCTGGGGTCGTCTCTGAGGCGCCGAGAGCAGCACGCACCTCACTGGAGGTGAAGTGGCTTCCACCACCCCTTCCACGCCGAGCGGCGACTTGGGATGGCATCGGGGCCTGGGGATCAGGATGCAGCCTGCTTCCCGCCCAGCCGGCTCAGCCGGCCGGCTCGGGCCCTCCTTCCCTCCCGCCCTGGCCCTGGCCTCGCCCCCGCTGGCTGGCTGCTGGCCGGCTCCTGTCACCATGTGTCCGCATTCCAGGCTGCTGCACCTGGGGGAGAGGTGGGATCTGTGAGAGCTGCGGGGAGGAGGAAGGAGCTGAGGGTGTAGAGGAATAACGTCTTTAATGTAAAACCCCTAATTAATCCAATTGAATCTGTGTCAAACTGACACAGCACAAGCACACCTGTAAGAGATAGCCAGCACATACAGTGACACACACCCATGTGACTCTTACACACTTCACACACAACTGCCCACCACTACCTATCCAGCTGCTCCTACCCACTGCCTCCCATGTGGAGTCTTCTGGACTTCGGGCTCAGAGACCTGTCAGAGGGACAGCTGAGTAGTGGACAGAATGGCTCATTGTCCCCATGTCCACTCTGATTTCCTGGGCGGCTCTAAAATCCTGTGTCACTCATCCAGGACAAGGAGACAGGAGCTTGACCACTCTTTGCTGGGTGAGGAGGCAGACTCCTGCTTGTGGCCTCTCCTCCGGGTCTAGTTAGAGCTTAGTGTGCTGGGAGGGGCCAGCTTCTGGGCTTCAGAGTGGCCAGGGGAGGAGAAGGGAGTGGAAGAAAGGGAGAGGGAGAGAAAGAGTATGAGTCAGCCAACAATGAGGCTCAAGTTGGAGGAAGAGAGGGAATGAGAGGAATGTGAAGAGATGGATGTGAAGAAAGGGACAGAGCCAGAGGACAGGGCCAGTGCCAGGGAACCATGGAAATGGAGGAAGGGAGAGACAGAGCTGGCCAGAGGATGCAGAGAGGACTAGGGAGGTGCAGAAGTGAGGATGGAAGCAGGGAGTTAGGAGGAGGGTGTCGGTCCATGTGTCCACTTCTCCAGGTCATGTGTCGGTTGTCAGAGCAATTAGTATTAATTGCTCCTCCATGGATAAACACTCCCCTCAGGGAACCTGCTAGTGGTGCCCTAGGCTGCCAGCTTCTGTGGGTCACTCCTTATCTCTGGGACACCTGTCCCCACATGTGCATATGTTGTCAAGTATGAAGAGGGCCTCAGAATCACAGAGCAGCGCACTCTCCCATCCTCCCCTACACTGTCAAGATGGAATCTCCACTGAGCGGTGGGCAGCCAGCCACGGCCTCCTCAAGCCCCAAGGCTCGGTCGATCCTAATGGTAGCTCTGAGTACTGAAATAGGGACAGAGTCACAGATTCCTGGAGTCCTAAGTGTTTGTAGCTTACTACCCAATGGGACAGGTGAAAAAAAAAAAAAAAAAAATCAGAAAGGGATGAGTGCCCCTTAAAAGGAAAGGAGGAAAAAACACCAGGAGAGACATGGCTGAGGGAGACACAGAGAATATGAGCAGGCCGTGTGACATCAATGAGTGCAGATGGACCCGGGAGCGTCCTGGGTCCCCCACCCCCACCCCCACCACCACAAAGCAGCCTTCCTCTGCCCTGCTTGACCTAGTGCCAGCCATCATCTCCTGCTGCCCTCCTCAAGGACCTGATCCTTCTGTTAGGCTAAGAGCTTGAGGCTGAGCCCCTGCCCCCATGCCCAGGGGTTGTTTTGCTTCCTGAACTTTGAGTCCTGCTTCACCTTATTCCATCCCAGGTTGACCCTGCGGCCTAAGAACCATTCCTTCCTTCCTTTACAGGAATAAAGATACCCTGCCCCCACCAAGCTGGGTAGAAGAAGCTTGGGAAAGAAATCCAGTATGATATTAAAGGAAATGAATTTACAGCACTGATTCAGTTTGGAGCCCAGATATGATGATTTAGGATAAGATTTAAAACAGGACATCTAAACCCCTGCTCTCTCCTTTCCCACCCCTCTGCTTGTCCTTGATTACTTCCTCCAAGTTCAGTCAACAAGACCACAGATTTGAGTGCCCCAGAAGCCCCTGCTGCCTTTGCAGGGGTGTCTGGGCCCATGCAGCTGTGTGGGATGGCCGCTCCCATCGGGTTGAGGCAGCTGCAGCAGATGTGAGGGAAGAGGGGCAGCAGCTCCTAATCCTTAGGCTTCCTCTTCCTCCTCAAATTTACTGAGATTGGGAACCAAATGCTAATCTACTGTGAGTTGATGGCGAATGTGGCTGCCACCTCCTCCACCACAGGTGGCTATGCTGTGTGCTCTGTGCATTCCCCTTGCCAGGCTTCCAGACTTCTCAAAGCACCCCTGGGCTTGCCTCTTCCTTCCCCAGTGCCCATGTAGCATCACCTGCCATCTTCCCAATTTCTGCCCCAGAAGGTCAGCATGTAGGGACCCCTACAGCCCATTGCTCTCCCCCAGCATCCTCAGTGGGCTGCACTCTTGTGAGGGCTTCCCCTTGGGCCAGCTTATGAGAGGAAGGAAGGTGTGAGGAAGCAGTGAGCAGCTTGCAGAATGAGCTGGGAGGGAAGGGGACTGACTTCCTGCCAACCTCGGCTCTGGTTCCCAGTTCCTGCCCAGTATCCTGTCCCAAGAATGGCCTCCGCCCAGGCTGCTGCTGCCGGGTGTTCCCGGGACAGTCCTCTGAGTTGCTTCAGAGATCAGGACCAGTTTTCAGAGCCAGGAGGGCAGAAGACTTCTCCACAGGTCTTAAGGAATTCTAATCCCTGATGAGGAAAGTGACATGGAGGATAAAGGAGCCATGCTGTGCTCGGCCCCACCAGTTCCAGACCAGCCAGAGAACAGTTATGAGTGAGACTTGAGTCAAGTAAGACATTCCACCTCCCTGCAAGTTCCCGCCAAAGTCCCCTGCTCTGGCCTCTGCCACAACACCTGGGGCATGAGTGAAGCAGGAGAACTTTGCCTTTCCTGACTTCCTCAGAGGGCCTTCTCCTATCTCCTTACCACTCCCCACACTCCTCCCATCCAGTGATGTTACTGTCCTGATTGCTGGGAGGGGGGGGCACCCTGAACTAAGGTTGCTATGGTGACAGCGGAGCTGAGGCTGCAGAGCCCTGGACTGTTTGCTCCATTGACTCCCCCTCCCCCGCCTTTGCAGTCTCGGTCTCATTCCCTTTCCCAACTCTAGCACCGGCCTTCCCTTAAGTACACTCATGCTCACCTCACCCTCTGCCTTGTGAGCCCGTGGTTGTGTACCTTTTACACACACCCTCAGCTGGTGCAGACACATACAAACATACATCCTACACACTCGCAGCCAGTGCACCCACAACCACGTATCCAGCCTGGCACAGTGGCACGCACCTCCACTACCAGAACATCCAAACACACCCACTGCCTCCTCCACACACCTGTACACAGCCGGGGATCAAGATTCATACATAGGATTCTGAAGGCACACTTCTCCCCCAGCCACATTAACATTCCTACCCTCATTTCTCAGAAGCCTGCTTGTATCCCGTCTGTGGGTTGGTGTGTTACACATGTTAATCCCTTTCCACCCACTTCCCCTATAGATGTTTTAGATTCAGAGCCTGAAATCTTAACCCCTCCCAACAGATACACACACACACACACACAGACTCGCGCGCGCGCGCGTACACACACACACACTTTCCTCCCTCCACGATTTCTATTTACAAACTTCTATGTAAAAGCCAGGCAGTCACTCTGACCCTCAATTCTGTCCACTTCTCCAGCTGACCCCCCCCCCCATCTTCTCTGCTAGGACAGGCTCTTTCCTATGCTGTCTTTCCACTTCCAGCTTTCCCTCACTCTCATCTCTGGACCCCTTTCCTATCACCCCCCCATCACATTCCCACTTTTCTGTCCTGGGATTATTAGTAGAGGCGGGGTTGGGCTCCAGAGCCTGCTGCTGTGACCTAGATTTCAAAGCGGAGATGGCGCTTGGTGCTGACAGTCAGACAGCATTGTTCCTTTCCTGGCCTGGCCTGGCCTGGCTGGCAGGGCCTAGGCTGGGCCCGTTTGTGCAAGGTGAACATGCGTGTGAACACCTGATTCTTATCGAGATCGTGCAAGACCTGCTTGCTGTCTGGTTCACTGTCTGTGCCACTGTGCCTACCACCAAGAGAGACTTATTTTGATCCAAGTAGGGGGCTGGGAATGGGGACTTCTGAGTCCATACCTCTTACTGTGTGATGCTTTACCACTGTCTCAGGATTTACAGAATCCTGAAGTATGGGAAATAAAGGTGTGTCAACATGTTCCCTTTGGTCTACACATTTGCAGCCCAAGGTTGGGGTGATTTGTGGGCAGCCTCATGTGACTCCATATTTTGGTCTAGCTAGAGTATTTATGACATGGTTTGCTTTTAATGCTTGATGAACTATAAAAATATAATTACAGACAGTCCTGTTTTAAGCTGGTAGTTTCACATCTTTTTCAATCTACAAAGTTCATTCTAAGGTCTGACCTTTCTTCCTGTCTTAGCCACAGTTGCAATGGTAGTGGAGGGAAGCCTCAAATAAATGTTCCTTACCTTCTCAACCTAAGCATCATGAGGACGGAGTGAAGGCCTAGGTGAGAGGCCATGCTGAAGGTAGCACAAACAGGATGTTGAAGGGGTGGCAGTTCCCTTCCTGCCACTCACCCAAAGCTGCATCTAAACTCCCCTCCCCCACCCCCCAGCCAGCCTGGGAACTGGGCAGGGGGCCAGAGACAGCCGGTTGGTATTCTTGGGCGCGGGGGCTGCAGGCACAGCACAAAGGCTAGGAGACAGGGCTGATTAGAGGCCCACTAACCATCAAGGGAGAAAAATGGGCTCTACAAAAGTGGGGGCTGCCCACTGCTTCTTCCACCCCAAGCCCTAATGACTTAATAAAGGGCTTAAGCACGGAGAGGCCAGAGAACCAGCAGACCAAGTAGGCACTCATCCAAAACGAGTCCTGGGGTGAGGTGGTGGGAGTGGACGTGAGGGACCCTTCTGCTTCTGAAGAATGGAAGCTAGGACACGTGAGCATCAACCAATCTGTCTAGTTCCTCCTTTGGTGCTTCTCAATGCTATAGCAAACCTCTCTCTGGTTGTTGTTTTTGAGTGTATTTTTCCTGACAGGGGGAGGGATTGCAGGTGGGTGGGGTGATTCTAGGGGGGACTTAGAGACAGCCAGTGAGAAAGTAGGGAGCAGGTTGCCATGGTAACCGCCTCTTCAGTCAGGGGAGCTGTTGTCAGGGTTACTGTTGGTGTGTGGGGGGGGGGAGAGATAGTAGGGGGAGCACAAGTTGTCACTCTAGGCTCCAACCTGGCTACTAGCTTTCTTCCTGTGTATCCCCACTGCGTAGCTTAGGCCCTTTTCTCTCTCAAGTGCTGTACCCCAGGGAAGGGGGGTGGGTGATGTGAGTGAACCAGGCCCTGTACACTACAAACTCAGACTCCGCTCCTTTCTTGCCTCCCAACCCTAGTCATGGCTGAGTACGGGACTCTGCTCCAGGACCTGACCAACAACATCACTCTTGAAGACCTGGAACAGCTCAAGTCAGCCTGTAAGGAAGACATCCCCAGTGAGAAGAGTGAGGAGATCACCACGGGCAGCGCCTGGTTTAGCTTCCTGGAGAGCCACAACAAGCTGGACAAAGGTGGGGAGGGGCCCGACTCATTCAGCAGAGAGAATCATATACACAGAGCGTGCTCTGTGCTGAGGCAGAGCAAGGGACATGGAACGAGTGTGCAAGGCACTCTAGCAGAATTCACACTGTTCGTGTCCCTTGTCAGTAAAAAAGTTAAATACTTGTGTGTTATCACATATGTGAGGCCACAAAATAGGATTTAGAAGCAGCAAAATTTAATATGAAAGCCAAGTTCTAGCATTTTCTTACTTTAAGACAATTTTGCTGGGGGGTGGGGCTCAAGGGACTAGGATTAGAGCAATCTAGCATAGCTTGGGGCTTTAGTGAAGAATGAAGATTTAGGATAGCTCTGAAAGCCAAGTAAGGCAGACTCCAAAGAAGGGCCCAGTAGGCAAGAAGTAACAGAGGTAAGTTTGGGATATGTTTAAAAAGCAGAGTCCTGCTTAGCGTGATGGGGACGCTGGGTATGTTTACAAGTAGCTAGGAGGACTGCTATAGAAGGCCTTGGGAAACGTGATACCTGACTCTGACTGTAGAGTGGGTAACAAGGAGGAAAGCTCAATGAAAAGATGTTAAGACTGTAGCAAGTCAGGGTTGGAGCCAGAGCAGCAGGTCTGAGGGCATCTGTCATCTCGTGGCACTGACCACGCCATGGAGATCTTTCTGGTTGCAGCTGTGCCTTTCTCTAGATTCCCTAGAGGTTACCCCCACCCATGCCCTATTGCCTATGTGCTATTTGGAAATTCTTCCTAATTTTTAGTTGGAGGGAAAGTAGAAAAGGGACAGGGTGGGGTGTGGGTTATCTGGATCAGTTTTCCTGCAATAGTACTGTAGCAGGGGTGCCTCAGCTAGCTCTTCCTGACTTAGTGGTCCCTGTTCAGCTGTTGTCGGACCTTCCTAGTAATGGGAACAACTCAGCCTTGGTTCTCAAACGTTGGCCTGGTAGAATGGGGGAACCAAGGGCCAGGGATATAGCTCAGCAGCTTAAGCACCTGCCTGACAAGTACAAGGTCCTGAGTTTGATCCCCAGTACCAAAAATAAAACAAGGGGGACCTGCCTTCTGTAGCCCAGGTCTGACCCAGGTTCCTCCATCTTTCCAGACAACCTCTCCTATATTGAGCATATCTTTGAGATTTCTCGCCGTCCTGACCTGCTCACTATGGTGGTTGACTACAGAACCCGTGTGCTGAAGATCTCAGAAGAGGATGAGCTGGACACCAAGCTAACCCGTATCCCCAGTGCCAAGAAATACAAAGGTGAGAGGCCAGGGCGTTACTGTAGTTGCATGCTGCCCCTTCCCCTTGATTATCCTTCGTGTACATGAATTTTGGGAGAGTGAGGAGGTTGATGCCCAGGGGACATGCCTGGTGTCTCCCACAACTGCCATCCCTGGACACATCTGTTTTTGCTCTCAGACATTATCCGGCAGCCCTCTGAGGAAGAGATCATCAAATTGGCTCCCCCACCGAAGAAAGCCTGAGCAAAAGGGAGGAAGAAGAGGAAGGTTGGACCTTCACTGGACCACTCCCTTCCCCATCCTCCACAGGAGGTGGCAAGGGCAACCCCCCCATGTACCCACTTACTAACCTGGTCCTAACCCCTTACTGTGCGCGTGTGTGTGCGTGTGCGCACGCTCTGGCTGTCTATATGTCTAACTCATCTAGTTCCTCCTCCTCATGAGGGGATGGGGGTCAGGGAATGGGGGGAGGGTGTGTTTCCCGACCCTAGGGAAAAGATGGGGGCTGTTTCTATGCAAATAGAAATGGGCACTTTCCTATTTCCCTCTCCTCCACTCTCCCCTCACGTCTTTAAAGTGTCAAGCAGAAAAGACAAGCATTTTCCTATATTGAGGAGCTGAGGTGGAGGTCAGGTATGGGAGAGGTAGATAGATAAACAGAAAAGCAGTGGGGAGGGAAGGTGAAAAGTCCACTAGTCCTTGTATGGAAGGGGCAAAGAAAAGCCAGAGTTCAGTATTTGTGCCCCTCTAATGGACTGGAGTCATTTCCTGCTGCTCCTCCCTCAGGTCAGGGCACCTAGGTGCCAGCAGGCCCCTTTTCATGCCCTTCTTGTGGGTATAGGATAGGTATGAGCCAGGGATCTAATGAGAGCAGCACACTGGATCCTTTCCTGGTCCCAAAGATCAAATCCTATGGAGCAGCCAGCATTTGATCCCTCCCATCCCAGACAATGCTGGGAATATGCACCACTGAGCCTGATACAAGCTGAGGGGCCCCTTTCCACATCTTTATAGTCCTACTCAGACTGTTGCATATACTGACCTTGAACCTTGGGGAGATGAAGAAATGAAATCCATAGATTTTAACCTCTAACTGCCTCCACCACTGGTTTCCCATGTGAATATTAGAGGCAACCCTCTCTTTGCTTAGTCTGGGACACTCCTTAAGCCAGAAATCAGTGAAGTTAACTACAGTGTTTTCCTTTGCACTGATCCCCATCCCAGTTCAGTCCAGGAGGGGACTTGCTAACCCTTCTCACTTGATACCCTGGCCTCTCTCAGGCTTGTGGATGCCTCCTAGCCAAATCACTAGAGTACAGTGAGTAACCCCAGCCTCCTGCCTGTCCCAAGACACCCTTTCCCACCCTGACCGTGCTAACTGTGTGTACATATATAT
>PVJA010010081.1:31974-58633 GCA_004027025.1 Myocastor coypus
AAAAAAAAAAAAAAAAAAAAAAACTTGATGGGTGGGGTGAGGATGAGGGTGGGAGGGGGCTGTTGAAGAGGGAATCCAGACTGGTTAGAAAGCACTCTTGAGGCCAGGCATGGTGGCTCACGTCTGAAATCCCAGCACTTAGAAGGCTGAGGCAGGAGAATTGATGTGAATCTCAGAACAGCCCAGCCTGGGCTGCAGAGAGCTCAAGACCAGCCTAAACTTCACAGTGAAACCCTGTCTCAAAAACAAAAGGGCGGGGGAGAAGAAAACAAGCAAGCACCCTTGACTCCTGGCTCAGCCATTGTGCCCATCCCCTCTGGCCACTGCTGTGGACACCTGCCTTAACATATACACCTTGAGGACTCCACTATTTTGCCTTAAAGGACCTTCCCAAGTTTTACCAGCTCTGTTTGGCTTCTCCCTTGAGAGATACTTATAAATGGGGCACAGGAATGAGGAAGAACTGTCCTTCCATCAGGGGTATTATGTGAGAGCAGGAGTAAGAGGAATAAGGAGCTCTCCTCCTGGAAGAAATGGGAGAAGAGAGACAGGGTTGTTTTCAGCAGTCTAGTATTTCTCTCTGTAAGGCAAAATAATCTAGAAAGACTAACCTGCCCTCCCACTCTGTACTGCTGTGAGGCTGCCCCTATCCTGTGCTCCTCTGTCTGCAGTGTGCACGGCCTTGTTCTAACCCCAGAATAAAGGTGACTGATTGTACTGTATCTGACTGATTCTAGAGTTTTTGTGATCTACCAGGAGTCTGGAGACTTTGAATATCCAGAAAGGGAAGGGGAAGAGTATTTATCCCTACCTCCTTCATTGTAGCCTGTAACAGAGACTCAGAAAATACCCTAAATACCCCCACTTGGTTCTGGGTCTCCTACATATGATAAATAGGGGCTATTTCACTTACAACTGTCCCTATGTGGCCGAGCACTGAAAACAGGGTGATCCCAGACTGAACTCAAAATGTTAATATCATCAGAGGGAGAGGGCAGTGCCAAACACCTGTATTAGAAGGAACAAAAAAGTCTGTCATAAATGCATGGACCACATATCACACGGAGCAGCAGTCAGGGTACGGGGAAAGCTTTACTGAGAAAGTACAACAAATTCCAGAGTGCATGGTTTTCAGCTTACTTCATCACCATACTAGTCACTACACATTCCCTACCTCAGGTTGGAAGTGTGCAGTAACTAACATCTGCTCTGAGAGCTGCTAGGAAAAGGGACAGGAGGTAGGAGTCTTAGTCTGGGAAGACCATCTTCTTATTCTTTCCTCCTCCTCCTCCTCGGCCTGGGTTAGTAGAATCCAACTTGCCCAGGATGTAAAATTCCTGATTGGATCTTGTGGAAGTTGGGGTCAAAGAAATAGCAGCAAGAGCATTTAAGAAGAAAAATTCAACTGGGACTTTCAAACTCATTGACCAGTAACAAAAACAGCTACTCAAGCCCCAGCCACCAGAATTAATCCTTAAGTTATTGACATACCTAAAATCTCAAGATATGAAGAGGCTGACAAGCATAACGTCAAACCCAAGAAATTCTTCCTTTTGGTGTTTCATTAGGAAGGGTGCTACTGTGTAGACCTGGATGGCTTTTGAAAAAATCAAGCAGCTAGCGGTCAAGCGTGTACAGATGGCACCAGGAGCCTGCCAAGGCAGTGTCCTTCCTGAAGTGCTTTAGACAGGCTAACCTCTGGCTGGAACAGCCATCCTGGGAGCTTCCCACAAGACTGAAGGAGAGGTAGGAGACAGTTGAATTTCTTGTTTTTCCCAGTTCTTCCACTAAGACAGTAAAGAGCAAAAGTGAAGATTCTCCCATTTTTAAGCCTCCTAACACCTAAGTGTAAGCCCCACATCTATTGGCCATCTGTAAAGGGGAAGATGATCCCAGGTGTGACTTCTGTATTAGTACACTTGCTCTTTCTTCCTTTAAGTCCCTTTATTGCATTCATAGAGAATATATAGGTATTTAAACTTTGACAATAATTTTTACTTGTACATCCAAGTTTGACTTGCTTTTTTAATATATTTATAGATATAAAATTAGGCCTCTAACAGTGATAGGGACAGGGAAATTGCTGCCACCAAATAAATTTTTAAAAAAATAACATAAGAGGTAACATCCTTCTATTCTTCCTCTACCCTGCCCCCCTTCACCTCCTCCATCTCTCACCAGCCCTAGGTAGGGGCTGATGGAATGAAGAGAAAAGTAAAGGATACATAGTCAAGTGCAAAACACTGTGGTAAGTACAGAAAATGAAGTGGAGAGGACTGGAAAGTGTGTGGGATGGTTAGGGGCTTAAGGACTTCTCAGAAAAACAGGATCCTGGGATGGGTTGCTGGTGTGTGTGTCGGGGGGAACCAATGAAATCGTCAGATTTTTAAAAGCAAAAACAAAAAGTCAAATCCTAAACCAAAGAGTGACAGTACTACTCTCCACTCTGGCTCCTTGGTACTGAAAACCGGTTATTCCCCCCACACTCCCTGCAAAAGAAAAAGGAAGATTATAAAGAGAAAGAAGCCCCATTCCCTATCCTAAACCAATTAACAAAATAGGCTCCTTCTCCCCCAGAAAAAAAGGCTTCAGGGAGAGGCAATTTCTGCTGAATCCTTTCCATCTCACCACAAGTCCCCATTACAGGGTTCAACTCCCACTCCTAGGTGCTCTTTGTTGGTTCATTTCTCTCTGGTCTGTCTTCCTGGGATGTCTTTCTTTTATCTAAACAAAAGGTCCAAAGTGCGTTTCTGTTGAATGCAAGGGCCTGGGACAGGAACAGGGTGCCCAGGCAAGATTGGGTTGGCAGTCCCAGCCCCAGCCCGCCCCTCCTAGACAGGAGGCCTCAAGATGGCATGCACTGGACCCGGTCTGGGCCTTCCTCCTCGTCTGAAGTGTCCGAGGAGCTGGGAGACTCATCAGAGTCCGCGTCTGTGGCCCCAACCCCAGGTTCTCTCCAGCGCTGTGGGATGGGAAAGCCTTATTAGTAACTTCCCTGGAAAAAAGACAAGCCTGTTGGGTCTTAGCTAGGCCAAGAATCAGAATCTTTCTGAAAAGGCTGGATAAGTAGGTATTTCAGGCTTGTAGACCATAGTCACTGCTATAAACATTGCACTGTCACTGTACAATGAAGGCAGTCACAGACAATACAAAGAATGGGTCTGGTGACCATTTGCAACAACTGACAATATGTCAACTGCCAGCTTGCCAAACCTTACCCTCACTCTGTACAGCAAGACAGTAAGTACAAATGCATGACCCTGAAATGGACAGGTTCTTCCTCACTCCCTCCCATCCCTTCTGCCATTAGCTTTATGAAGATGGCACTCTGTATGTATTGCAACAGAGGATAAGATGCCCTTCAGCTGGTAGCTCTGATGGGGACAGGGACAAAGGATGGGAAACCCAACCAAGACCACTTGATTCCTCCTCCTTAAACTAAAAGGACAGGTGCACAGAAGCCTTTTTACCCTCTTAAGTGGGTCACTGCCTTGGGGAGCTCACTTCCAACCCTGGCTTACCCGGTGATGGCGTCTCTGTCTCAGGTGATGCATGAGGAACCAGAGCATATGGCTATCAAACAGGTCAGTATGGTGCAAACTATCTTCATCACGCTCTCGCTTGTTCTTCTTAATCACCTGGAACCCAAAAGTTAGGAGCAGGAGTGGCAATCAATACAGACCCCTAACGTAATCAAGAAGGCTGGAGTTCTATCCCAATAAAAATGTTCCCTGAGTGATGTTAAGCTGACATGGAGCTAAATTAGATTAGAAAATGATGTCTAGGCTTGCCACTAACAAGATGGGATGCTTCAATATGGAATTCTTCTTGAAGATGTTCTCTTACCCTTATCCAAGGACCAACTATAGGTATGTCAAAGCAGATCCCACCCCCTGCAGCAGGGCTGTTTCTTTAAAGGCAGTAACAAAAATGTAGAAGAAAATGTTAAGAGTAATACCTTTGAGCCGGGCGTGGTGGCTCACGCCTGTAATCCCAGCACTTGGGAGGCTGAGGCAGGAGGATCGCTGCGAGTTCGAGACCAGCGTGGGCTACAAAAGTGAGCTCAAAGCCAGCCTGAACTGCACAGTGAGACCCTGTCTCAAAAAGCCAAAAAAAGAAAAAAAAAAAAAAAAAAAAGAGTAATACTTTTGAAAAACTCAGTAGCAAGTTATTCCTTCCTATTACAATAAAGAATCCTAACAGTGTGTGGATAAGTAGAAAAGAACTTTGACCACCCACTTACATCCTTTAACCCTGTAAGCTCAGTGGAAGTTTCAGCTGTGGGTGCCCAGATCTTCACATCATGGTCTAGGCCACTGGTTGCCAGCACAGGCAGGTGAGGGTGGGGTTCAAGACAGTTTACCTGATTGGGAGGAAAGGAAAGCACAGGATCAGGGGTATAAGGAGGTGATTTAAAAATGACTACTTACCTTGAGTCGAACAATTACCCTCCATCAGGGCTGTGGCTAGAAAAGCAGGCCCAATCATCCTGAGCCTAGGCTGAATTTAGGCACCTGCAGGTAGAGGAAACACTGGACGCAGACTGAGAGCAAGACCAGATGCACCTATCATTTCCTATGTACTGGTCAGGAGAGGCTTCATCCCTAGATACAGCCCTAGAAGCAGGTTAGGGACTGGCTGTGTTTATTATTGGTTTTACAAGAAGGCTATGAGGTCCAAATGACCTCATTCAGTTCAGATTCTAAAGTTCCAACTTGCCTGAGGCTGGGGGAAATGTCTCAGTGGTTTTTATCAAATGGCAAATAAGTTTTAAAAACTGAAGGAAGCAGCAGCTGTCATGCAACATCCAGAGAAAAATCAGAAAACAATTATGGTCACCTGACACTGTCTACTAAGTAGAGGAAGGAAGGGGCTGGGAAGAAATGGTAGAGCTGGGGAGAGTAATGGAGGACAGCATGTGCTTAAAAGCCCTATGTATCCCAGGGACAACATCCTGCCACCTGCCTAAGAACACAGTAAACTCAGTTACTGAACAGCAATGAGTAACAACAGGGCAGCTTCCTAAGGCGTTCTCCATCAATTTTAGCCATTCTATGAGCATATTCACTAAACTGTAAAAAAAGCTACGGCTATTAGGCCTTTGGGCTCAAGGCAACTTCCTTCAGTCTCAAAGCACCATGCCCCCTGCTGTCAGACATGGAAACATGAGCTTCCTAGGCAGGGCAGGAGACTTCCGTCCACAGTCCCCACCGGAAGAGCCAGTCCCAGATCTAGCTGCTGAAGCGTTTTGGCCTTTTAGTCAGATAAGTATCAAATAGGAAAGGGCAGCTGCAAGACTGCCCTCTAGTTTGCGACAAGTGGCAAAGACCTTTCAGTCCTCTCTAGATGAACTTCCCCTACCTCACTTACAAACTCCAGAGAGCAGCTGAGGAGAGGTGAAGGGTAAGGCACTGAGAACAAAGCCAACCTGCACACTTGTAACCCTTTTTGACTTCCATTTTACAATTAAACAAATGCTCAGAGAAAACTGATCTTTCAGTCTGAGTCTATGAGGCAGAAAGCCCATTCTTTTTCTTCTCCCATTCACACTCAGGCTCACTGCAGTTATCTGGGATTGCAGACAGTGTGCCTGGAGGATGAAGAGACCTAGAAACATCATCAAAAGATATATAACAACTTAAACAAACCTGAACTCGTGTCCATCTTCTGCTAGCCCTTGCTACAGACCTATATGTGAGCTAGCTCTGCTTCAACAAGTTGGTAAAATTTCGAAAAGCACAGGAAAACTACTGGGTACTTAAGGGTAAGGAAAAAGCCAATGGTAAGAGGAAAAAAGAATAGTGTATATTCTCCTCAGGGAGCCAAAAGAAAACTTATTGGGCAGGGTATCTGATCATCACTAGACCTGTCTCAATACCAGGACTTACCCTGTCGATAATGCCTGAGCAGAGAAAAAGAGCTCTGGCCTTAGAAAACTGGGCTTGGGGAAGGGAGGGAACAGGACAAAGTGTCACAGTAATCTTGGTAGGCTAAGGAGTTGTCCCTTTATGTCATACCCAAGCCATGTCCCTGTAAAGTTGAATGGGAATAAAGAAAGGACCACAAAACAAGTAGGAAACCTGGGCAAGGTGGATGGATGATCTCTAACAGTCCACTTTATTATACAGAACTGCTTTGGAGTCTACACTGAAGCTGGAGCTTTGTGACACTGCAGGGCAGGAATAGCACAAGAACAGGATCCTGATTATAAGGAACCATTTAAAATTCTACAACTACACTCTGGTAAATCTCAAGTCATGGCTGGACTCTGAAGTTCTTCACAGTTTAGAAGGAATGAAGAAGAGAGCCCAAGCAGGCAATTATGACTTAGAGGTCTTGAGTAACCAGACTATTTTGAGTTATCACTATAATTTAATCTTCTAAACTGACTCCTATTTTCTTTCTTTAAATGTACTTGGGCTGGGAAGATAGCTCAGTGGAGTAAGTGCTTGCCTGGCAAGTACAAGGTCCTGAGTTTGATCCCTGGTACCTCAAAACCACCACCACAAAAAAAAAAAAAAAATCCCTAAATGTACTCGGTACAGGGTCTCACTATGTAGCTTAGACTCACAGTGATCCTCCTGTTTTCAGCCTCTCCAGAGCTGGAATTACAGGTATGCATCACCATGCCCAGTCTCGGTGGCTGGCTCAGCAGGCCTGGAGGCAGAGCAGGTATGGCATGTGGTGCCAGGGATTGAACTTTGGTCTCTGTGCTTGCCTAAGCACATTTAGTCTGCTGAGCTATTTCACTGGCCCTCTTTCCTATTTTCTATGATCTAAAAACTTTATCATGGAAACCAACTGAACTCTTTCTTAACTCTGGGTCTCAAAGAGGGGGTGGTGCTTGCTAGGTACATCTCAATGTGTCTGAACACTGCATTCCTCACCTCAATCAAACTCAAAAGTGCAGGCATGCTGTCATACAGCTATGGGCTATACAGCCAGATAGTCACTAGTCACCCGCTTTTTTTTTTTTTTTTTGAGCAGAACATATTTATTAGGGGAAAGAAAGTTCCTGTCCAAGAGAGGGACAGGAGGGGGGTCCCGAGTGGGTGTCCCTAGTCACCCGCTCTTATGGAAAAAAATAACAGTGCTACATATGCACAGTATGTTTGTATTCATTTGAAAGCATGAGCGTCATCACTAAATATTTTAACATATGCATCCTAAGTACTAAATATTATCACACATTTAATATTGAATAGCTGCTATCTAATATTCCAACCATATTCTGATGTTCACTATTGTCAAAAAAGAGAAAAAGTTCTGCTTTCATGTGTTCATCTAGAACTAGCCAAGGTCACTGCTTAGTTTACTTATGGGATAAGACATGGAGATAACTTTTAACACTGTGTAGGGTAGTGTGCCCTGAACTGCAGGTCTATGATTAGAGATCAGTTACCTCATTCAGGCCAATTCTCCCTAAAATCCCTTCCTCTTCTCAATAAGAGAGGAAGATAGAAAAAGGAAGAAAATGTTAGCACTTCCAAGATATAGCAATGCTTTTATGTTTTTTTTTTTTTTGTCTTTTTTGAGACAGGGTCTCACTGTGCACTTCAGGCTGGCCTTGAGCTCACTTTTGTAGCCCAGGCTAGTCTCGAACTCCTACCCCGATCCTCCTGCCTCAGCCTCCCAAGTGCTGGGATTACAGGCGTGTGCCACTACGCCCAGCTCTTCTGTTGTTTTTTTAAAAGATGCTAGTGTTGTCATGTTGTCCAAACTAGTCTTGAACTTTTGATCCTCCTGTATTTGGACTTCTCAGGAACTATGATTGTGGGTGTATGTTATTATGCTCAGCTTTATACTTTCTTTCAGTTTAGCTAGTGCAACCTAAGATACAGTATCATGTAGGTCCCAGTGAAAAATTCAGTGGCCTTCCCAAAACCTACCTTAATGACCTGAAAAACTAAGGAGTCAGCCAGCCACACTTACCACGCCTCCTTTGTCTCCCTCCATGAACTGAATGATCTGGCAGGATGATTTCTCCCAGAGGAAGATGTGCCCGCAATCACTACCGCTCACCACAAACTCACTCTTGGGGCCATAGAAATTGACACCTTTTACTGAAATGATAAATGATGGAACAAACCACCTAAGGGTTGGCAATGGGCCTATACATGTTTATCTCACAGGGAGCTTCATTATTTATAAACTGTAAAATCAGCCAAAAGCTTAATAATTCTTTTCATTTTGACAAAAACCAAGAGGTGAGTGTGCAATAGTTCTAAGAATCATACTAGTTCCAGAGACTATTTATATTCTTCAAAGAGCTCCAAAGGACAGAGCAATCTGTAGCACCTTAGTAACACTGCCTTATTTGTACCCTAACATGCAACGACAGGCCTAACACATCACCTGTTCCAACCTGAACTGTTCCAGCTCCATCCACTTCTAGACAGCACTGTACTATGCCCTAGGATTACCTTTTACTGTATTCACTGGTACCCTGTCAGTGTTTCTTGGGTCACTGGCTATTTTGAGACTGAAGGTATGTTTTTGTTTTTATATCTAAAATGCCCCCCAACTCTGTGGGTGGAAAAGAACTGGATCATGGAGTGCTACACTAACCAGTGATAAGTTCAACAGTGCTAGTGCTGACAGGTGGTAGGGCCTGATCAGAGGAGTGGATTACTGTTGCTGTGGGCCCAGAAGGGTATATTCTTATCCCCAATCCTGTCTTCCTTCAGGATCTCTGTTTCCTTGCTGCCAAATGAGCGGCTTTCCTCCACCATGCCATCCCACTATGCCACTTCTGCCTGGAGTCAGCTGACCTTGGAGAGAAGCCGTTGGAAACTCTCAAGGTAAAGAAACCTCTGTTCCTTTAATATGTGAGTATTAGGGATTTTGCCCCAGTGATTAGAAAGTGACTAACACAAGGCATATGCTCCAAATGCCTCTAAAAAGAAACATGTTTTCTACCAGGACAAATAACAAACCTTCTTATATTAGTAAACGTAGCCAGGAATCTCAATGAATATAGCTGGTCACACTCTTTCATCTGCCTATGGACTGAGACTGAAGCACAGATTTTTTTCCTCCTTCCCATCTCACTGGTTCAAAAGAAAAAGTAAAATTAACTGCTGTCTCCAGGTTAAATTATGACAGACCTTTGCTAGTAGCAGCAACAACAAACAGCAATGACTCCCCACCTTTTTATGTACGTAAGAGTCATGTGAAGAGCTTTAAAAATTCTAGCACATGAAGACAGGAGCCAGACACCAGTACTTTTAAAAAGATTACTGAGTGACTGCAATGTGCCCTACAATCTGTGAATGACAGACACATATAGAAGGCCTATCTTCACTATAAAATTTGGGTAAGCACTACCACTATTTCCTCTGCATCAGAAAAAAAAAAAAAAATCATTTTGCCTTCCCTCCCTATAGATTACAGGTACAAGATTACTTTTATGCAACTCAGCATAGGTAGTTCCCATAGAAAAGCAGAATAAGATATTGTGGTTCTTCAAGTTTGGGCCACAGAAACCTAGAAGACAGTCTCACCTGTGGCATTATTTCTGTGGCCCTTGTATCTCTTAACATATTGGGCCCCATCACTGTGAGAGGAGTTGAAGAGGTAAATGTCTTCATCATTATAACTGGCCAGGAGTTCTGCCAAGAACAAGAACACAGCAGTGAAGGCAAAGGCTGAAAAACACAGGGACTAGGAGCTGAGGTTTAGGGTGGGGCTTCTTGCCAGTAGTGCCCCCTCCTAATACCCAAGTATAGCACCCATCTTACTTAACTGCTACAGCAGAAAGTGAAGTTGAATAGGGTAGAGTAGGAGCACACTGCGAACCCAGTGGTGGCAGAATGCTCAGGAAGATCATGTCCATTAACTCAAGAATGAGTCAAAGATATAAGAACCTGCTCAGGCAAACAGCGTGAGGTTCAAGATAGGCTGTGCCAGTAATCATCTGCAGCGTTCTGTATGTGGTGCCTGACACCATGGGTCATCTCCTACATCCTCCCGCTATGTGCTCACCATCAGCAGCTACTCCCCAGGTGCTCCACTTGGAGCTACCGCACAGTGGTGATGGGCACTGGAGGGCACGTGCCTCAGCGGCTCAGCAGCTCCCTAGACAGAGGGGGCATGCCAGCGTAGGAGCTGGGCCCTGCGCACGTACCTGTGCCGTCGTGGCTGTACACAAGACAGGTGATGTTTGCTTTGGACTCACTGTTCACCTGCAATGAGGAGCAGATACTGACTGATGCCCCACCCCCACCCCCACTTGTTATACCACTTTCAGGAAAAGGTTTTCCTTCAAACTCCCCTATAGCTTCTCCCAAAGATTTAGACACACAGACAGAGAGACAGAGAGACAGACAGACAGACAGACAGACTAAATTGATGCAATATGATCACTTCTACAGAGAAAGTGTTACAGCTTTCCCTTCGTTGTCCTCTGTGTGCTAGCCATTTCATAGATACTGTCTTATTAAGCCTCACCATGATGATGTGAGGTACTTACTGTTCTATTTTGTTGATGAGAAAACTGAGGCTAACAGAAGTGAAGTGACTGTTCAAAATTACAAAGCTGGTAAGTGGGAAAGCCGGAGTTCAAATCAAGCTCTTCCCACTACCAGCAAGTCCTTGGTAGTCTTGGGATTTCCTGGGGAAGCCAGGAGATGCTGGCTTCATGAATCTTACCAAGTGATGAGGGCAGAATTTCTTGAGGACCCCGTTGTTCTCATTCTCATCGATTTTTCTCTGGTCATAAATTCTGTAATAAAATGTCAAAACTTACAAACTTGATCCTTTGAAGAGTTGCAATTTGATGTGGTAGGAGGCAATCAAACTTCCAGTGCACATTCTTCCATAAAGATTTTCCCTTGCTGGGCGTGGTGACACACGCCTGTAATCCCAGCACTTGGGAGGCTGGGGCAGGAGGATCAGTGTGAGTTCGAGACCAGTCTGGGCTACAAAAGTGAGCTCAAGGCCAACCTGAACTACACAGTGAGACCCTGTCTCAAAAAGCCACAAAAAAAAAAAAAAAAAAAAAAAGAGATTCTCCCTTACCCAATCCATTGGTAAAACCCTTTCACCCACGTACCTTCTATATTTCAAAGTAGTCCTTAATTATATCTGTTTGAAGAGGCTTTTCTCTTATTTTGTATCACTTAATTGTTTATTTTCACTCAAACAACTAACATTATAGAGCTTTTTGTACATGTTACCTAACAAAGAGTGTATTACTCAGGGGCAGAGACTCTGCTTTATATATATATATATATATATATATATATATATATATATATCAGCTAGTCTTCAATCTCTCCTAGAAGCCTTATTGGCCAGTTCTCCCTCTTGTGTCCCACAATGACTACTCTAAAACCACCAGCCTCAAAACTTCTCCTTTCTTCCTCACTATCAAATAGCTTATATTTACTTTCTCTTTTCTCTCCAATCCAAGCTTTGTAAATCTTTACAGCATGTATGCTTTTCTGTCAACTACTATGCTAGGAGTTGCAGAGTGAAGAAAAAGGCATGTTCAGCCTGGGCTCACCCAGCAGTCTCCTCCAATCTCAGAGCCAATCTCTCTATAACTATCCTTAATCTCATTCTTCCAGAGACCTTACTTTATCAATTAGTCCATTTCGCAACCTCTGCCTTAGGCTGAGGAGATAGTTCCATGGCACAAGGCCCTGCCTGGCAAATGCAAGGTGAGTTTGAACCCCAGTCCCACCAAGAAAAAAAAAAGACATCACTCATCAACCTCTGCCTTATCACTGTCAACTCTCTGTGAAAAAAAATCCTTTCCTACTATCAATTTTTCTCTTTCTTTTGCAAATTACTAAAAACTTTAATCTATGTTCAATGTTTTCCCTTAGTTACTTCTCAGTCCATTCCAAAACAGCTCTGACCCTGAAACTTTAACAGCTAAAACTGGTTGAAGTCACCAGTAATCTAACTGCCAAAGCCAATAATATGCTTTGTAAAGCTTTTCTTGTCCCAGCATCCTAACCCCTTCCCTAAAACATCACTGTTTCCAATTGTTCAACTACCACTCTTACTGTGTTTGTCTCTGACCACCCAGAAAATGCTGATATTCTCAAGAGTGAAGCATAAACTCTCTGCTGTTCCCTATCCCCCACAGCACTGGAGCTCAAACCAAGGCCTTCACATATCCTATATATGCATTCTACCTCTGAGCCCCACCCTAGCCCTCTCATTTACTTTATTCTACAAAATTTTAACCTGGAGTGCAAAAAGGATATGAATCTCCATAAACTTGTACCTATGTATATTTTTCTTAAGACAAGAAACCACTGTTTTCATATTTCCAAAGAGGCCAGAGACTCAAAGGATAGAAAAATTATGACCTACCATGTAATTCTCCATTTCCCATAGTTTTGCTTTTCAGTGATTTCAATTAACCACAGTCAACTATGGCCAGAAGATATTAAGTGAAAAGTCCAGAAGTAAAAGTAATTAACTTATTATAGCATACTGCTATAATTATTCTTTGATGTATAATTATGTAGGTATAGGGAAAAACTGGGTGAGCATATACAGGGTTCAATACCACCCATAGTTTCAGCCATCCACTTTAGAGAAAATGTGGCTCTCTGTAGATAAGAAGGGATTATAGCACTTTTTTTTTTTTTTTTTTTTTGTACTGTGGGTTGAATTTAGGACCTTACACTTGCCAGGCAGGGGCTTAGGCCACTGACCTATCTCTCCGGCCTACCATACTTTTTGTAGTGACTGAATTCCGTTAGAATGGTTTAGGCATAACCACCTCCTCCTATGTGTATCTGTGCTACAAAATAACACTTATTTGAACTCTATATGTATATCTACTTACTATTTTGAGTTACCCAAAAGTAAACTCATTTTCCTTCTAAAAATAAAATAGTAAACCTATTCCTTTCCCCTAAGTATGACCCCCTCCTGACATGGGCTTGGGCTGGGAAGATAACTCAGCAGCTTACATGTAAGGTCATGAGTTTGATCCCTGGTACCAAAGGAGAGAAGAAAAAAAAAAAAAAAAAAGAAAAAAAGAAAAAAAAAAAAAGCATACCAGGGACTGAGCTCAGGACCTTCACAGTGAAGGTCCTTTCAATTTTTTTTTTTTTAATCTGGTGATGGTGGCACATGTCTGTAATCCTAGCCCTCAGAAGCTAAGATAGGAGGATTGTTGAGAGTTTGAGACCAGTCTGGACTACAAAGTGAGTCTGGACTACAAAGTGAGCCTAAACTACATAGTGAGACTTTGTCTTCGAAAGACAAATAAATCCTTATTGTGAAATAGGATCTTACTAAGCTGCCAGGCTCAGCTAAAACTGACAATTGTCCTACCTCAGCTTTCTCTTAAAACACACACACACACACACACACACACACACGCACACGCACACACACACACACACACACACACACGCCAAGCTTGGCCTGGAATTTGTATGTTTCTCCTGACGGAGCCTCCCAAGTGCTGGGTTACAGGCATGACCTACCATGCCTGCCTTTACTCTTTTTAAATGGCACTATCCTTAATACAAGTGGTCAAGCCAGAAATCAGGCCTCCCCTTCCCATACAGTTAATTTCTTTCTTGTCAAATTCATTCCCTTGGCTTATTTCTGGCTTTTCCCTACCCATGTCTTGCTTTGCCTACATTATTGTGACATCCTTCTACCTGGTTTCTCTGCCTATATGGTCACCAGAATTTTGTCCAAATTGCAAAATTTTACATATATACGTCACTTAACTCTTAGTGATTTTGTACTGAATAAAATTCAGACACATTAGTATGGCTATATACCAACATAAGATACCATAGCTTGTACTCAAAAACAAACAAACAAATAAACAAACAAACAAAAAAATTGGTTTCTTTGAATATACTGTAACTTGTTACTTTTTCTGTTCTTATCTCTACATATCTACATATCTTGCTCTCTTTGTCCAAAGTACTAATTTCATCTTGGTTGTTACTATTTCCCCTGGAAGGAGGAAAAAAGCATAGTGAAATGGATTCCAATGTATTTACACAATCATACCCGAACTTATCTGTTAGATAGGTTCTCTAGGTAGTTCAGGCTGGCCTTGAACTCACTATGTATCTTAGGCTGGCTTCGGACTCATGGATGGTGATGAGCCTCCCATGTGCTGGGATAACAGGTATGTGCCACTACAGTCAGCTCATACCTGAGTTTAAATATTACCTCTGCTACTTACTAGATGAGTAATACTGGCTAAGTTACTTAATAGTTTTCACTTTCTCGTATCTGCTTTTATAAAATGTGTCTTAACATCCCACCAGCTTGAACCACTGAAGGTACATGCATGTATCACACCAATGGTTCAAGACACCTGGCAGAGATAAGTGATTTATAGCACTATCATGAACATGTTAAAGGCAGAGACCACATCCAGTCAAGGGTATAACTAGCACCTTAGATGTTGGATGAATAAAAGAATCAATATATTTCTGTGTTGGGGCTGGGGAGATAGCTCTGCAGCACAAGTGCCTACTTGGCAAGGGCAAGGTTGTAAGTTCAAACCCTGGTCCCGCAAAAACAAAAAAAAACAAAAAAAAAAACCACAATATATTTCTGTGTTTCTCAGAATTCTTTGTTTTAACACCTTGATTAAAGAGACTATCCAGGATGTCTGCTAAATGATGCCAAAAAAAAAAAAAAAAAAAAGTAGAGAGATGTTTACACTACCAACTACTATCAATTGTTATACTGTGGCAAATTTATCTGCTGTTAATGAAATTATTTCTTTTAATTAGGTTAAAATAACAGCTTTTGTGGGGAGAGTCTTGCTATAATAAGTCAGGCTGGCCTTGTACTCATGGCAATCCTCCTGCCAAAGTATTGGGATTATAAGTGTATAATACAATGGCCAGCAAAAGAACAGCTCTCAATTGTCATTCAACCATTATAAAAGTCAGAAAGTAAGTGAATTAGTAAAAAATGTTAGTTCAAACACCATGCTATGCTTTCTGTATACAGAATATTCTATGTTCTTCAGTTTCTTACTGTTCATTGCCCTCCTACTTTCCAGGGATATTCTTAACCACCATCAGTTGGCTGATCTAAAGTACCAGAAAACTAACCATAAGGTCAGAGAACATAAACAGGATTATCTATTTATGCAGCATCAGGGTGCCTCAAAATCTACATAGACTTCTGCCAGGAAAACAGCCTATACTGAGGCTTTATGACTAGTAAGAGACAGAAGATCTGAGTATTTATATTTGTGCTAAAATGCTAAAACCACTCTAATTTTGGTAAAGTATCAGTCTTGGAATAACGCATTATGACCTTTTGTTAAGAAATCTGGGCCAGGCATGGTGGTGCACATCTGTAATTCCAGTTAGTAGTCATGAGGCTGCAGTAGATGGAATTTAATTTTGAGACCATGTAGGTAAATTAACAAAGTCTCAAAAAATGAAAGGGCCAGCCAGATAGCTCCACACATTAAAGTGCTTATTTAGGCAGGGGCAAAGGGGTTTGATCCCCAAGCCTGCCATACCAGCTCCACCCCTGGGGCATGCTGAGATGGCAGCTGAGACTGGGCATGGTGGCACATTCCTGTAATTCCAGCTCTTGGGAGGCTGTGAACAGGTGGATTACTACGAGTCCAATTTAGTAGTGAGACTCTGAACACCCTATAGGCCCTTTCCTTTAAAAAAAAAAAAATCCCAACTAGAAATGTCTAATTTGGAGGGGGTGATACCTAAACAACTGGCAACTCTGACTCTTTTGATCAAATACTTATTTTTTAAAAAATATCACTGTCAGGGGCCCGGCAGGATGGCTCAGTGGTCTAAAGCGCCTGCTTAGGAAAGCTTGGGCGGCTGCAGGGACCAGGGTTCCATCCCCAGCACCACATGCTGCACCAGCCCTGCCCTCAGGGCAGGCTGAGCCGGCCATAAAAATAAATAAATAAACAAACAAAAGTCCTGAAGCAAGAAAAAATAAATAAAATTAAAAAAAAAAAAAAAATCACTGTCAGGCTTGGTGGCAAACACCTGTAATCCCAGCATTTGGGAGGCTGAAACAGGACTGCCATGAGTTCAAGGCCAGCCTACACTACTTAGCAAGACCCTGTCTAAAAAAACTTTTTGTTGCTACCTATTTAAGAGCTAGTGACTAAAGGAAAAGAATGCTGAAGACAAGGCAATCAGGAAAAGAAAGTAATAAGGTTTAAGGTTCTTGAACAAGGTAAAGTCATTTCTGATGTATTTTCTCTTGATTTTTTTATTTTATTTTTTTTTTCTTCCAGAATCAGGGTTCAAACTCTTGACCTTGCATTTGCCAGGCAGGCACTTGTGCTATGGAGCTATCTCCTCAGTCCCCTTTCATGTATTTTTTAAGTACTTATCCTATGCTCATGATTCTTAATACAATTAATTTCAAAATACTGTTACAAAAATTTTTCAATAGCTTACAAAACTCTCAAATAGTTTTTAAACTATCAAGAGAGGACTTAATTCATTATTTCTAGTGCTGCTGCCTTTCTCTCCAACTGAAAATTTCAAAGAAACAGAGTTATATATGCCCACTAGATGAGGACTGAAGCCATGCTGTCTGCCTTCTTTAGGATGTGCCGCCTCATAACAGATGTGCACAGTAACAAAGCTATCCCTGAAAAGTCATGAAAGCAAAGCAGCTCAGAAACACGGGAAGCCAAAACCCCTGAGTCAGCACTACATGCTTCCAGGCAAAGTTACTTTTGAATCCAAAATGAATACAAGATTATTAGTGCAATGGAAGTTTGTATGTGCAAATGTTGGAAGGTATTTACTAATTCAGCACCTGGTGGTAAACGTGTGCTTATGCCTTAGCTGTTATGTGGAGATGGTGATTAATTCATCAGACTTCTTTAAATATTGTCATCTCTGTAATATACAAAGCCATCCCTTAGACTGTTGTGTTAGGGAACAGAATACCTCAGAAAGTGTCACCAGAATCCAAGGCAATTCATCCCTCACCACCAGAGAACGCCTAAGAATAGAACAGTGCACCGAAGTCTCAAATACTCAAAAAACAAATCAGACTCACCGTACGAACTGATCCCGGCCACCTACTGCAAACTGATGGGTATTGGCAGGATTCACATAGATTGTATATAGCCCCACTTTCTTCTCTTTCTCTTTTGTCACCACCAGCTTCCTTCAAGAGAAAAGCAGAAAAAGTTACATTCTCCAGAAGATCTAGATGGTTATAATGAGCCCTAAGGAAGTAGACAAGGCTATTAAGAAACTCCAAAAGATTCTCACTGGGCAAGAAACAAGTGCTGGTCTTGAACACTGAAAGAAGAAAAAGTACATATATTTTCTGTAAACTACTTTGAAGATGGAGGGACACAGAAAGAAGTCATTTCATAGTGTTTCTTAAGAAGTATGGACTTTGTTTTTGAGACAAGGTCTTGCCTAAGTCACTCAATTGGCCAAACTTCACTCAAACTTACAATTCTGTTTTAGCCTTTCAGAGTGCTAAGACTACAGGTGTGTGCCACCACTCCTGCGTAATGAATCACTAAGCTCAGTACAGCTCCTCAGGAAGCTTCAGTGTAGCTGGAGCCCAACATGGTACAACAAGTCCTAAAGAGATACTCCTGTACTTTTCCACTCTTTATCTTTTTTTTTTTCTGGAGACAAGGTCTCATTATCCAGTTCAGGCTGAACTTGAACTCAAGAGATCCTCTTATTTCAGCCTCTGGAGTACTGGTATTACTAGGTATCCCCCACCATGCCAGTCTATTCTTTACTTCCCAATACTTAGAAATAAGGAAAGGAAACAAGGAAGATAGTAGGCCAAAAAAGATCTAAAGGGCAGAGTCTAACTTCCAGATTTACAAAAATATCAATTTTTCACATGCCATCTTTAAAAATGCACACTAAAAAAATTTTTCTAGTGGAGAGGCAACATGAAAGAAAACAGTTATGTTTTTTTCTCTTTCTTATCTGAAGCAAACTAGAAGAGAAGGTTCTTATGAAGACAGCTATTTATAAAGCCATGCTAATGTTTCTGAATTCTCTTAGCTACACCTCAAAAAGGGTGATACTTAGGAGAAAACAGGGGCTATAAAGAGACCCCAGAGAACTTCAAAAGTTTACTAAGAAGAATCCAGTAATATCATAACTTATCCTAACTTAAGGGTGGCAATATGAATACCCCTCCCAGAACTAAGTGTCCAACCAATCAAGTTGGATATCATGAAAATTACTAAGTGTACAGGAACAATATCAAAAAAGCATGAGAAGTGGCTTGGTGTTGGCTTTTTCCTTTTAAGGTTTTATTCTTCCTTCTTATTTTGTTGTCATTTTGAGATCGGGTCTCGCTATGAAGTTCAGGCTGGCCTAGAGCTCACTTTGTTGCCCAGGCTGGTCTCAAACTTCCAGAAATCCTCCTGTCTCAGCCTCCTGAATGTTGGGATTGTTTACCACTATGCCTGACTCATTTTTTTTTTTTTTAAAGGTTTTTCTTTTTTTTTTTTGGTACTGGGGATTGAACTCAAGACCTTCATGCTATGCAAAAAACAACAACAAAAATACAATAACCATGACAGGAAGTTTCACTGGAAATAATTTTTCCATTTTCTCTGCATGGTCACAGTTTAGTTCAAGCTAAAACTGCTCTCATCAAAATACAAATTTTAATTTAAAAAAATCTTGGGACCTTCCAAGAGAAGAAAAAGAGTAGAGATCACTGGAAATGAATTCTATCAGTGGAAAGCCCTCCTCAAACACTATAAAGCAGAAAACATGCCAAAAGTAACAGTGCATACCTGTAATCCCAGGACTCAGAAGGGATCACTGGGAGTTTGTAGTCATCCTGGGTTAGTTACACAGTGAGTTCAGGATCAGCCTGAACTAAATAGCAAGACCCTATCTAAAAAAAAAAAAAAAGCCAACCATAAAAAGTATTCCATAGTTTCAGGAACAAACCTAACTAAGAATGAGCTAGTTTCCGACTAGAAGAAAGAATAGGAGCTGATGATGTTCCTTTTATAGGGTTAGCCCATTTCCTTAGCAATTTGAATTTTCTCTTTTTTCAGACAGGTCTCACTATGTAATGCAAGCTAGCCTCAAATTCTCTGAAACCCTCCTGCCTCAGTTTCCCTAGTGCTGTGTCATGGGCCACTTAACCCAGCTAGCAATTTGAATTTTAAAAGGACAGGGTCAAACAAATGTAAAAGTTATTGGGGATAAGCAAAAGTTTGAATACATAATATTCAAATGAATATATATAGGATATATTATAAAGTACTAGCTGCACAGTTATGCAAATTCTGACAAAGGTCAATCTTTCCATGTGGCAATGTATTGCCATCAAAAAAATGTTCTCAAGGAGTCAATATTCACAAGTACCTTGAGTTTTCTAGGTGACATAAGGAGGTCCAATGAAAATGATCAGCCAGGCGTGGTGGCGCACGCCTGTAATCCCAGCCCTTGGGAGGCTGAGGCAGGAGGACCAGTGCGAGTTTGAGACCAGCCTGGGCCACAAAAGTGAGCTCAAGGCCAGCCTGAACTGTACAGCGAGACCCTGTCTCAAAAAGACAAAAAAAAAAGATCAATCGGACCATGGTGGGGTGGGTTTTCACATTAGTGGTAGGCAGCATGCAAAACCTTATGAAACAAATTCACTGAATTCTGCCTTAAAATTAATGAGCAGGTTTGTCCCTGCAAAAAGGGAAAAATTACAGATCCCACAGACCAAAGGATTTCTTTGAAAAATACCTCAAACTGGTTCCCACTGGCTATAAAGGAGTATACAACCCACAATTCCAATCAAATTCTTTCCCTAAGATGTTCATTAATTTAATGAACTCCCAGAGACTCATGAAATGCAAAGGAAAATTTTTTCTATGCCAGCTTTGCACAAAAAATTCCTGATTTAAGCAAATGCTCAGGTACCATCTGAACACATAAAATTAGGTCTTCTCTTCAAGTTCCACATAGAGCCTTTCACTCCATTTCAGCCTGTAAAAGTACTTCAAGGGCATATGGACAGTCTGAAGGCTATTATTCCTGAAATCTAAAATTTACCCCTTATATTGTGTTTTCTTTTTCTTTTTTTTTTTTTTTGGTCTTTTTGAGACAGGGTCTCACTATGCAGTTCAGGCTGGCCTTGAGCTCACTTTTGTAGCCCAGGCTAGTCTCGAACTCACACGATCCTCCTGCCTCAGCCTCCCAAGGACTGGGATTACAGGCATGCACCACCACGCCTGGCTTTAACCCTTATACTCTTAACTTTCCTCAGTTTCCCTTTTAGCTTATCTTGTCCAGTCACCTGTGTCTTGATCCACAACCAACTATCAGCCAGATTTTCGGCCTGTATCATTTCATTTCAAACTCAGTATGTTTGCCAAAAGTCATTTGCTCTACTCATGACTTCCATCAGATTCCTTGTGGCTTAAGGGTAGTTTCCCTTTGAACTTTATCCAGGGCAAAATCTCAGTCTGCTTTATAATGCTCTAATACAACAGGTTAAATAAATTCCTTATACTTTTATACTTCTTTACTACCTTCTCTTCTCTTACAGAAAACTTGCATGTTCCACTATCATCATAGTACCAAAGAATGGTTTTTTTAAAGAATTTTTTATTGTTTTTTTTCTTTTTTTCTTATTTCAGAACTTTTGTTTATTTATTTATTTTTATGGCCTGCTCAGCCCACCCCGAGGGCAGGGCTGGAGCAGCATGTGGTGCCTGGGGATCGAACCGCGGTCCCTGCACGGTCCCTGCAGCCGCCTAAGCTTTCCTAAGCAGGCGCTCTAGACCACTGAGCCATCCTGCCAGGCCCCAGCACCATTGAATGTTAGAGCTGAAAACAACAAACATCACTAAGTTTGGAAGAACAAAGCTAGGTAACAGCAAAGGTATACAGATGTTCCTTCACTTACAACGGGGTTTATGTCCTAATAAACCTATTGGGTAAACTGAAAATATCTTAATTGTTTCACATACTGAACACCATGCATTGTCCATAGAGTACAGTATCAGTTGTTTTATCCTTGTGATAAGGTAGCTGAGAGCTGTGGCTTGTGACAATGCCCAGCATCACAACAGACTAGAGCACCACGTACTGCTGGCCCAGAAAAAAAGATCATACTTAAGTTTAAGTACAGTGTGTGTATCTACATCTTCACCTTAAAAAACTAAGAAATCACTGAGCCCTATGAAACCGCAACCTGACTTCTAGCCAAAGCCTGTTAGATTAGCTCTCCCAAGAAGGCCCCTGACTATTGTTTCCTCTCTATGAACCCCTCAGCTTGAAGCAGCTAGATAAAACCTATAGCCCTTCTCCCCTAACCACCGCTAGGGGGGGATATTAAAGACCGCTAAATCAGGTAGAAATATTGCAGGTAGTCAGACAAGACTGGGCTCTCAAGGAAGTCAGTGCAGAAGCTAGGAAAGTATGTACAGTCCTCGGCACCAAAAACAAAATATAAGCCTCCCCTAGAAGCTGGGAAAATATGGAGACTGGCTAGAGGTACATCTGAAGATTAAAGTTTTCATGGCCAGATGTGCATACTTCCCTAAGGGATACACAGAAGTTTGACATTATGGATCTCGCCCCTCAGAGATTTGTTATCTCACTATGGGTGGGCCATCATCTCCCATCCAGTAAGACTAAGACCAAAGACAAGACTATATAGATTATTGACAACAGTTACTGATGTATCCATGTGCCTTTCCTACCAGTAGATCAATGTTACCTAAGAAACTATACTTGTGCTCCTTATTGGTTGATCGGAATTTTGACTCATGTACCTACCTTGTGATTTTGCTCTATAGAATTCCTTTGAGAAGTCGGTTTGTTGGCAACTCATTCAGGACTAATCCTGTCTCTCAGGAGCTATTTCTTTTCCCAATTCCTTTTCTCCAATAAATATTCCTTTTTTTTTTTTTTTGTCTGAGACGGTCTTGCTATGCAGTTCAGGCTGGCCTTGAGCTCACTTTTGTAGTCTAGGCTGGTCTTGAACTCCCACCAATCCTCCTGTCTTAGCGTGCCAAGTGCTGAGATTATAGGCACACACCACTACACCCAGCTAATATTCCACTCAAATCATTAACCCAGAGGAACTCTGGAATAGAAGGCTTAGCTCTTGATAGTTAGACTTGCTTCCTTTCTACAACACACCATCAACTTTCAACCTTCTTTTTCTTGGAGGTTATACATATAACCAGTACTTCTTTTCTCTAAGCCCAAACCATTTTCATCATTTGCTGTAATTTGTGTATGTTCTATACAAGTTAGAAGCTGAAATATAATCAACTTTCATTATTCTCCAAATTAATGTACATCTACCTGTAATCTGTGTAAAGCACTGCTATCCCTATTTCTCCATTTTCCCCCTTTCAATACTAGTACTAAACTGTAATATTTGTAATATAAGATCTGCCATCTGTAATAAGACAAATATCTAGATATTCATCAGTGAGAGTGATTAGAGCAGTACACTAATGCTATAACACATGTCATAGGTGAATATTATAGATGCTTTTATAGCTTGATATACAAAGATCTCCAAAATACAACATAACATGACAAAGTCAAAGATGCATACATATAATTACCATATTTGCAAGGGACAGTGTGTATGTATATGCTTAGTTACATAAATATACTAAAAAAGGAGGGGCTGGGGAGATAGCTCATTAGAATAAGCGCTTGCCTGGCTTATATACATATGCACTGGGGGGGTGGGTGACACGGTACACTCCTGTAACCTAAGCACTTGGGAGGTTGAGGCGGAAGACCGCAAGTTCCAACCCAGCCTTGGCTGCACAGCAAGTCCCAAGCCATCCAAGATTAGAGCAAAACCCTGTCTCAAAATAACAAAAGCAAAAGAAACGAAAAAAGAAGCCTGAAAGTGTTCAAAATTACTAACAAGTTACTAATAGCTAGAAAAACAGGACAGGGTATTTTCATTTTGTTCATGGAATTTATTATCCAAATCTCTTTAAGATATATCTCTTTATATACAAGAATAATAAAAATAATTATCAATAAAATCATTATAATGGTAGTTACAACTTAAATTACTCCATTCATGGTGATACATATTATGCTGGGACGTAATATGAAATATATGTATCAATAATCCTCAAAGAACCCCTATAAAGGAAAAAGTTATCACACTGAGGTTTCAAAGACTACTGCATACAGATCATGACTAGTACTGCCTGAGTGCTTCTGCTTGTGTTCAAACAAAATGCTATGCTTTTCCCTATCACACAGCTAAAACATAACATATGAGGGTGAAATTCATGCATAAATGAGCTATGGAATGACAAAACTGTATTACAGCTATCAGCATTTCTGTTAAGGATTCATCATCTGATTTTCTTTTTTTGCCATCACAAATAAGATATTATTTGTCACTATTAAAAATCTGGATCTTTAAACAGACTCTTGGACTGGTGATTCACGTCCATTAGTTTGTTCAACTTTAGCTCCGGTCTCATCTTCAGTAGCCTTTCCAGAGCTACTACCTTCACCATGATGCTCCATGAACTTCCCCAATTCAAACTTTGGCTTCTTCAGCAATTTTACTTTTCTGACAAAGACATCATGAAGAAGGTAGCTAGACTGGCAAGCCTTTTCTGTGTCTTTCCCACTGCTGTCTGGAATCAGTTTATTGACCACTTCCTTCAAGTCATTTGTCTGCATCTCTCAGGTCATGATTTCCACCATCTTCTTCCACATCTGGTGGACCTTTCGGTTCTGAGCGTAGGCGGTCTTCCATATCTGATTGTTGCATTTTTTAGTAAAGCCAACACAGAACAGTCAAAGCAAATAACCATAGGTAGTCTTGACATCAGCATGAGCTTCCAACATGGTCTGTCGTTTTTTGATCATGGAATACATTTTATCATGGGTGAGGTCCATGCCATGGAAGTTAGTCTGGCAGTTTTTGGCCTGAGTACCTCCAGTAATCAGCTTGTGCAGATCAGCAAGGCTCACTTCAAACATATGACCTTTGAATCCATCAGATGCAATTCTGGTTGAGTTCTGGTGACAAGTGTCTTTCCAATATTTCTTACGTTGAACATAGCTGCCGCCTTCACATCACACCAGTCTTTTTTAGAAAATGGATCAACCACTTTCTTCTTGGCTCCTTTTTTGCCACCTCTTGTAAGGCGCTTGTTCTTGCCTACTGTCATGGTGCTGCTCAGAGAGCAAAAAAAAAAAAAAAAAAGATCTGATTTGTTTTTATATGTAACTGAACTGAAAGTCTTCAGGATCCTATCTCTAGACTTCTTGTGGGAAGAATGAATGGCACCTAATTTAAAGGTGAGCATAAGATCATCAGGATGTTAAATATAATTGACCTTTGTTTCAGAAATGAAGGCATTAAAAAAGAAAGGAAAGCATAATATTTCACTGCTGAAAAACAGACATAAGTAAGACTTTCTCCAGAACCGTAAGCCACCTCTTACCACAGGAAAAAAGGTACTTATTCTGATAAATTTGAGAGCTGAGCATCACCAGGACACATGAAATATTTTCACGGCCAAGGAATAGAGCTCTGTAAAGATATTATTGCTATACTTACGAAGCCGGCCGATCCTGTCTTAGGTCAATGGTGAAGACAACTGCATCTTCACCTGCAGATAGGAACGTACAAGGAGAGTCTGGTTCCAGTGCCAACTGAGGGAGGGAGAAGATGGGGAAAAGGATGAGGTTTCTAAAGAAAGAATTAGAACCCATTTCTTCATCTTTAAGAAGGGCTATAATGAAAAGGTCTCAACAAATGTCTGCCTTTTTTGTTACTATAAAATTCCAGGGAAGAAGATAATTTAAGTACCACTCACTTCTGTATAAATTATTCTGTCTGTTTATTCTGTACAAGTCAAAGGGACAAATGATGTGCTATTTTAACCAATCCTTTTAGGACTTAAACAGCTACGAGTTCATTCTCAAAATCAATTCCAAACTTTGAAATATGGAGAGAAATGGTGTTCAAGTTTGGTTCCCTCCCCTTATCCTGGGGTTTCATTCCTTTTCCTTTAGTTCTAAAAATCAGTTATCTAGTGTACTGGTTGTAGGCTTATAAATCAAATGTGAATTTCATATTTCCTGAGTCATCTGGAGTGGGATACTCCCTCTCCATCTACACATTTTCTTTAGGTTTGTTTAAAAAAAAAAAAAAAAAAAAAAAAGTACCATCTCTTTTCATAGTATGGAAAAATACAATGCCTAATCTGAGCCTGGGCAGCTCATAGCTCATCACTGGCTGCCATGAAGACTGTTTGACCTATATTTCCAGCTCTAAATAGGGTTTCCAAAAATAGTACTATTTGTGAGCTGAGAATTGTAAGCAGCAAAGTTCGGAGTTCTCACATATGTGGCGTGGAATTATGAACTTGTTTTAGAAACAGAATAAACTTCAGGGGTAGGTATAACCAGGTAGATGTTACCATTACACCATTAGGGACTCTCTCAGGTACTCTTCAAAGAAATTTGTTTGCTTGTTTATTTTTATGCAGGGTCTCACTATACAGCTCTGACTCATAGTGATCCTCTGTTTCCTGCCTCCCAAGTGCTGGGATTTCAGGCACACATCACCATACCAAGACTCCATCGCCTGCTCAGTGCACCCGAGAGCAGGGCCAGTGGGGCAGGCAGGGCCAGAAATCAACCCTGGCCCCTGTGCTTCCCTAAGCAATTCAAAGAAGTTTAGAATGGCTTTTTTTTTTTTTTTTTCCTCCCTTAACTATAATTCTTAGGACTGAAACACATGAGGCAGGTAACAACAAGAAAGGGGACATGATAGGTAGGGCTAGGAGGACATCAGCTGAAATCCACAGACGAATATCCATTCACAAACTGAATGGCTAACCTTGTGGGATGCTCCTTTGTGCTGCGCCACACGCTTTGTATTCTTGCAGCACTGTGTGGCAGACAGTTCTGCTACCCGCACCTGTCCATCCCGGGCACACATGGCCAGGGTAGAATCTCCACTGTTGGGAAGGAACTTGGCCTGTGGTAAGGATGAAAACAAAAAGGTTGAACACAAAAGAAACAGAGAAGGTAAATTAGAGGGGGAAGACTGTGATGATCCCAGTTCACTCCTTGTCCTTTCATGATAGTTACATGTAACTTTCCTAGTTTTGTACAGCTGGCTAAGCCTAATTTCTCTTGGGGGTCAAAAAGGAAAAGAAAAGCCTTTCTCTGATTTGTAAGAACACTGTAGTTGGTTCTAGAAGTTTGAAATGGTACATGATTAACTGTTCAGATCAATTTAGGATTGTACCTATTGGGGGAGAAAAATAAAGGAAAATCTGTCTTTATCAGTAATAAATATCAAAGCCAGGTGTGGTGGCGCACGACTGTAATAACCCTGGCACTTGGGAGACTGAGGCAGGAGGATCAGTGCGAGTTCAAGACCAGCTTGGGCTATAAAAGTGAGCTCAAGAGCCGGGCGTGGTGGCGCTCGCCTGTAATCCCAGCACTCGGGAGGCTGAGGCAGGAGGATCGGTGCGAGTTCGAGACCAGCCTGAGCTACAAAAGTGAGCTCAAGGCCAGCCTCAACTGCATAACGAGACCCTGTCTCAAAAACTCAAAATAAATAAATAAATAAATAAAATAAAATAAAATAAAAATTAAAAAATAAAAAAAATAAAAGTGAGCTCAAGGCCATCCTGAACTGCATAATGAGACCCTATCTCAAAAAGACAAAAAAAAAAAAA
>PVJA010010082.1:0-58529 GCA_004027025.1 Myocastor coypus
CTTCTTCTTCTTCTTCTTCTTCTTCTTCTTCTTCTTCTTCTTCTTCTTCTTCTTCTTCTTCTTCCGCTTCCGCTTCCGCTTCCTCTTCTTCTATACTTATTACAGGGTCTACAGGGTCTCCCTACACCGATTGGACTCATAATGATCCTCCTCATTTCAGCCTCCCAAACAGTGGGATTAGAGGCGTGTGCCACCACACACCATCTCAATTGGCATCTCAGAGCAACCCCAGAGTGGGGCTGGCCTGGGATCGAACCCCAGTCCCTGCACTCTGCCTAAGCAGGTGTCTTAGCCCGCTGTGCTGCCTGGCTCTCCCTGGCAACATGATATCTAATGCTCATTTTTAAAAATCTCCAGATAGCTAAACACTCACAAATTCAGTTCCTAGTTATTTACAAAGGTTCCAGCAGCACAGGGGAAGGAGCAAGTTGCTCAGAAACACAACTCTTTGTTTGAGAACTTAGCCTCCTTTTAGCAGCTGTATTTTCACTCAAAATGTTTATCTAACAGGTTAATCAAATGTCGCTGTCTGTGTCTACCTCGTTAACATTCTAATTCACTTTCCTAACAGGATCCTAATGGTGACAAAACGATCGGGAAGTCCCTGCTGGTGCCACCTCAGGGATGCTTCAGCCCAAGCCCCTCAGGGCTCATAAAGGAGTGCCAGGAAGTGCACGCGTTTTATCACACAAGTCACTGCGTGCGAGGCGCCTGTTCAGTAGCTTAACCGCTCCTCCTAGCTCTGCCCAGAGGGTCTCTGCACACATGCATTGGGAGAGATGCCAGCATTTTTTCTTGATGATGGTGTTCCCTACCCCACACACCTGAGAATGCTGACCATCCTACTTCTCCCTCTAGAAGGTCAGCCAATGAATTGACTCATTCATCTCCAATTAAACCAACCTTTCCCAACATTTTGTTATATAGCTCATCACACTGTCGCCGGCCTTCTTCCTCTTTCCCTAAGAGATAGCTGCCAACACTCTATGGCGCCCAAGGAAGCAGCGGATTTACGAGCATGGCCTCCCCCAGTTTAGTCACCTAGCACACAGGAAGGAATAAAATCAGTGGCAAGTTTTGTTTGCATGCCTCTATGTAATTTCATTTTTCTGTTGTCCTTTCTCCTTTCCCTCCTCGGTCTCTAACCTCCTCGTGCTTGAATTCCAAGTTGTTGGTCCAAAACTAAAAGAACCACACTGGAAGATCCAGGCTGATTTACTGTGTGGAGCAAATAGAACAAAGCTTTTAAATTTTTGATGGCAAAAAGTATACAAAGTTATTGGCACCTAATTCAATTTATGCAAACCTCTTTCTAACAAGCATCTCCTTTATCTTCAGTTCCCCGTTTGCTTTCCACGTCTTTCACCTCTTATCTGTGGCTTCTACTTTCCCAGAGACTCTAAAAAAATGTGTTTGGACTCTGATATGATCAGCACACATCCTCTGAAATTAAAGCTTCTTTTGATACTGAGTTCAATACACTTAGAGGCGAAATCAACAGAGCTAGTCTGGTTACAAAGACTGAAGTCGAGGGAGATGCATTTAACCTGCTGGTGTTGAGTTTTCTAACCAAGTGAAGGACTTGTTTCTGTTCTACAAACTTTCAAATCAAAATTTCAAAGTGTGTCTGAAATCACATTATTTCTTTGTTCAACCAATGTTCAGTAACCGCATGCTAGGTGCCAGATACAATGCTGGGTGATGGGGACCCTGAGATAAGTAGTTGAGACACTGCCTTTGCTGTCAAGACTGCCTAGTTGGGAAGGGATGTCGTGCACTGATTTTCCCTTTGGGATGTGGTAAGTTGGTTACAGGGGACAGGAGGAGAATGACTGAGTCAATCCACAGTAGATCGTGCATGGGGAGAGTGGGTGTGGGTGTGGTCAGGGAAGGACGAGCTGAGAAAGTGGCCTTGAAGCCCACACCTGAGGGTAGGCTGGAGGTGGCAGGGTGACAGCGGGAAGGCTGGTCAGAAGGGGCTAGCCCACACAGTCGACATTGCTGATGAGACTGGAGGCAGAGGCAGCGGAGCAGATGCGGGGCTTTCACTCTGCATATTAGGATTGTTATTCAAAGTTCCTGAGAGATTAATGAGTTCTTACCTATTGAACTCTACACTCTGGGTGGTGCAGTAACAGCCTGGCAAGAACAAGGGCTTGAGTTTTGTTTCCAGAACCGCCTCCCCCCCTTGCAAAAAAAAAAAAGAAAAAGAAATGTATGAGGTACTGAAGTATGTGCAGTACACACACACACACACACACACACACACACACACACACACAATCCGGTCCTGTCAATGCCTTAATACAGTACTGGAGTATGTGCAGTAATCTGAATAGTTCACACACACACACACACACACACACACACACACACACACACACACACACAGTATGATCCTGTCCACACCTTAAAAGAGGGGAATTGGGCCACCAGTTATTACAGTTATTCTAAATTATTAGGAGTTTAACAAAATGGCAATTAATTGTTTAAAAAAATAGTGGTCAGGCAGTCAATAACTTTAAAAAGATCCATTGAGAATATATGCCAAATTTTAGTTATGGTTTGCAACTGAAAATAATTCAAATTCCATTTCTTCACTCGTATCTGATCACTCGGCCTAATGCTAGGTTAGTTTCCTCCTCTGTGAATTCAACCATATAAGATTTTTATTTGGTTTACTCTACAGAATTAAACTAGACCAAGAGCTGTAATTTACCTCTAGCCTATCATTTTATCAGTGTTCATGTGAATTCTAACAACAGTCTTTAGAGATGGAAACACATGGGCTGTAGAATTTTCAATCCAGCTGTCTTCCCTCTTAGATGCTAAGAAAACAAACACACAGGCCGGGGATGTAGCTCAGTGGCCTAAGCGCCTGCCTAGCAAGCACAAGGTCTGGAGTTTGATCCCCAGTCCTATGAAAAGGTAATAAATACACCCTACTAGTCTGCCTACAACATCGCCTGGTTGGCAAGGAAATGAATTTACATAAAGAAAACTAAAACTAAAGAGCATACACATCCAAGTAATCAGTGCACTCTAAATCCTGTGTAGGGCCCAGCGGGATGGCTCAGTGGTCTAAAGCGCCTGCTTGGGAAAGTTTGGGTGGCTTCCGGGACCGCAGTTCGATCCCTGGCACCACATGCTGCGCCAGCCCTGCCCTCAGGGTGGGCTGAGCCGGCCATAAAAATGAGTGAATAAACAAATAAAGGTTCTGAAACAAGAAAAAAATTAATAAATTAAAAAAATAAATCCTGTGTAGCCCGAAGTTGAGATCAGGTGGCATAGTCAGTTTTCCTGTAAGCATTCAGAATTTCTCCATTTCTCTAAGGGTGACATGTGGTAACAGTTATTTACCTGTATGTTCTGAAAATAAAAGTCCATTAGGTAGAAGAGATGGCTCATCACCACATCAGCTGTGGCAGTGGTCCTTGTTTTTCAGTAGTCAGTTTATAGGGTATCTGGAAAAAAAAATAAATAAAACAACAACAACAACAAAAAAAAAAACAATAAAAGCGAAACTGAACAAGCTAATACAGGTGGTAAAGAGTGGGATTCAGAGACAGTTCGTAAAACTTTTGGATTCTAGAAAAAGATGTTAAGGAAAGCAATCCAGTACAGTAGTAAGAAAAGAGCAAGACTGAGGGTAAAAGCTTTCCTTTTATATTACAGAAATATTGGGAGCTTTTTGTCCCTCCCCCAAGAACATGGAAGATTTTAAATGCTCATTAATTGTTTCTACTACCAGATTCATGATTACTTGGATGTAATGCTGTCCTTAAGCAAAATCCCAGTGAAACTTGGTTTTCTATGGTTACAGAAATGCTGACGGTATTGATAGGAGACTGTCCTATAACAAGATACTTGAGTAGTAGCGGTCCTACGCCATGTACACAAGAGCTCCTCTTTCATTGAAGCTACTCTCCTATCTTAGAGTTTCTCTCTGCCTGGATTGTTTTTGCTCGTGGACCACCTTGTCCCTGCTCAGATAGTTCTAGGTATAAGCGTTCATTCTGTAGAAAATCTCTTACTGAACCCTTTCAATGTTGTCCGAGAGAACCTAGTGCAATTAGGGGACTGTTGTAGACCTGTGTGGTTTGACCCATGTCTCACAAGCCACATGTGATCCCCCAATATTTGAACTATGGCAGACAAGGGAAGCGAATTTTTAAATTTTGATTTAAACTTAGTTAAGTTTAATTCGCCTCCTGGGGTTATGGGGCACAAGACAGAAGCAAAACTCACCAGAGCCCCTGTTCTTGGATCTCATTAGTAATTTGCATGACTTCTTTGTTGGAATCCATACATTTGCAATTGCGTCATGTTTATAATATTCCTGCAGCATCCATATTTTTCATTCAGTTCTTCAGTGCTCCATTCATTTTCAGGGAAGGTGGCACTTAAAGCTAGAATGATGTCACTGGGACACGTCCCTAGTCCTGTGTGATCTCATTTTAATTTTGAGACAAGGTCTCACTAAGTTGCTAAGTTGTCCAAGGTTGGCTTAAACTCCCAGTCCTCCTGCCTCAGCCCAGAAAGTGCTGCCATTCTGCATGGATACTAGCATGCCTGATTTTCTATATTAAAGGGAGTAAGTAGGCCTGTCTCATCCCCCAGTGATATTATATGCATGACACTTACTGCCTGCGTCAGGAGCGCTCCAGTGACTTATCCTTTTACAGAACTTTCATTATTTTAATCGCATACCATTTAATCACAACGCATGTTAATTTGTTGGTTCCATGAACGCCAAAAGTTGATGTAAGAAGTAGAAATACAAGCTGTTTATTAGGCGTGAGCTTTCTGGGAAAGCTTATGAAATACAACCTAAACAATCAAAATGCTTAAAAAAATGTGTTTTCTACACAAATTGATAAATGCGCACATGCATAAGCAGAGCTGGGTTCAGAACAAAATGTTTTATTTTCCTTTAAAGTCAGTACTGGCTATATAAATGATATTTTTTTGTAAAGCAAAACAAATCCACAATTTAGCTTGGGGCAGCATGAGAAAGGTACTATACGTCAGACAAAAAGCTGTCTGTCCCTAGTTGAAGTGACACATTTTGTGTTTAGATCATGGTAGCTAATTTTGAAAATCCTTCACAATATTTCAATTTCCCCAGAGGCAAATATTCATAAAATGATGGTTTGCCGCCCATGACAATGAAAGAAAGTGTATCTCTACAGCGGGATACGAAACAGAGGTACCTTTAACATCCCCAGGTGAAAACGGAAGCAGAAAGGAGCAGGGAGCATGAGGAGAATTCCAGGACGACTGCCAGTGCGATCCCCTGGGAAGATGGAGCGCTTGCCCCCCGTAGGGTGGGCGCGGGCGTCCACCCACTCATGCAGCTCTCCTCGGGCATCCCTCCTCTATCATGGTAGTGCATTTCATCTTAAAATTCAGTCTTCCAAGTGACTAACAGTGATTCCTACAGAGAGTAGCACTCCTCTACAGATCATTCAGGGGACGCCTTCTCAGACAAGCGCAGCAGAAATACATACAGTAGAGAAGAACAGCGCTCTGCCACTGAAAACCTTTTTGATTGATTGATTGATTGATTGATTGATTGATTGATTGTACTTTAGGGAAGGGTCTACAGGGTGTTTAGGGTATCACTACTAGATCAGGCTCTTAGTGATCCGCCTGTTTACAGCCTCCCAAGAGCTGGCATTACAGGCGTTTACCACCACTCCCAGTCTCAATTGCTTTCCCAGTGCACCTGGGTGGGGTAGGGCTGGCAGGGCAGGCCCAAGGATCTGAACACTCGTCCCTGTGCCTGCTTGCAGGTGCCTTAAACCACTGAGCTATTTAGCTGCACCCTAAAATTTCTTTTTCTCTTGTCTTTTGGTTTTTAATTTTTATTTTAGAAAGTTAACAGACAACAGTTATATAACTTTGCACAAAAATTATAAAATCAAAACCATACATGGCAATTATGATGGCATTTTTGTGTGAAAATTCTTAATAAGAGACCTATAGGAAAACTGCCTTGAATTCTAAAATTCAGCTAGTTTAGACTCTTGTCTTGACTACTATTCTCTTGTTGCTAGGACCTATACCTGATGCCCACAATGAAGGAAGGAAGGGTTTGTTTAGCTCACAGTTTGTGCAGGTTTTAGTCCGTACTCAGCCGGGTCCAAGTTAGATTGGCACATGGCAGAGAGCAGCAAGAGCATGGGCCAGCAAGATAGCTCAGCAGGCTAGAACTTGTTTAGGCAAGCGCAGCGACTGCGGTTCAATCCCTGGTGCCACATGTCACTCTGACCCCGCCCCCAGGATCAGCTGAGCCCGCCAGAGTCCACAGGTGGCATGCATCCCTCATCCCAGAGCTGGGGAAGGTGACAACTGTAGGGTCACTGTGAGTCAGAGCTGTGTAGTGAGAGCCTGTAACAGCCAAATACTTTAAAAACAGCAAGAGCAAAAAGGAGGAGTAGCAACAACAATAGCAACACAGAGCAAGTCTGCCTCCCTTATTCAGGCTATCCACCCCAGGCCTGGTGTAGCACTTACACCCCTAATCCCAGTAGCATTTACGCCCATGATCCCAGCAGCCCTCGCACCCATAATGCCAGCACTGGACCATGAATTAATTATAAATTCTAGAAGTCCCTCCCATAAATGCATGAGGCTTTGGGGGGACAACTAGGTACAAACCATAATAACTATGTCCAAGAGAACGTGTGGTAGAAAGCAAAGGGGAATCGAATAATGTGTGTGTAGCAAGCGTTTACTAAGATAGTCCATGACTTACATGTATCTGAATGCTTTGGGCTCTATCAGCGTTCTGAGACAAATGAACCAAAGAGCAGGGTTATTGTCATAAAAATCTACAGCTTCTGTCCCAAAGATCTGCTTATAAAGAGTGGTACAAACATACAAAATCATAACTGCTGCTGAGTTTGTTTCTTTCCTGTATGTGCAGATCTTATTACAAGACATTCCACCTCGTGGGCAAGTCCTACAGTGCAGGACCACCACGGTACCTGTGGCATTCTGCCTTTCTTTCCTTGTGCTACATCTGGAGACATTTAAATTTATTATTTGGAGGTTGAAATACCAAGGAATTTCTGCCAAAGCCTATTATCATCCAGTAATAATTTAAACAAGGGAAGTATCTGTCAAAAGTGTAGAACAACCTACACAGATTTAACATGTCAAACTAATAGGATGAAATTATTTTACTATTAAGGTAATTTTAAGATGGATGTGACATTTTGCTTTTCTGTCTTCCAAAAATAAGATGAAAAATGTCCTTGAATATTGCTCACAATGCCTGACTTCAGCAACACTGGCCATGCCGGGAATGCGGCGCTCACGGGGATTGCTACAAGAGTCTGAGCCTTGAGGCCAAGGCTTGGAAGTGGGCTTCATTACCACAGAATAACTCGAAGAAAGATTCAACATGGCTTCAAAGCATCAAGCACTAACAGGGTGGAGAACCCAGCCTATTGCAAACCCTATAAATCAATGAAAGGCACACCTGTGCAGTCCTTGGAGAATTACTCATTCGCCCAGGCTAAAATTGGCCTTTTTGGAGTTTGAATTTTGTCTTTGCTTGTGCAATGATTAAAAAAATCCATTTAAGCCCAAGGCAGTGAAAATGAGAGCACGTTACTGCTGTGGGGAGAACTACAAAAGGTTAATTGGGTTTTAGATACTTATCTCTAATTGTTTGAGATGTTATCCTAATATCAATTTCTGCATTCATGCACTGGCACCCCGAGGCTATGAGAAATAGATTTCATTCTGAATTTCAATATATCCTTCCATTTGACAGGAGAAGTATTTTCTCCAATTTATCTTCACAATCAAAATCTGAGTTCAAAAATAAAGCAGGTTAGCCGGGCGTGGTGGCGCATGCCTCTAATCCCAGCACTTGGGAGGCTGAAGCAGGAGGATCAGTGCGAGTTCGAGACTAGCCTGGGCTACAAAAGTGAGCTCAAGGCCAGACTGAAGTGCATAACGAGACCCTGTCTCAAAAATAAATAATTAAATAATTAAATAATTAAATAAAATAAATAAATAAATAAATAAATAAATAAATAAAATAAATAAATAAAATAAAGCAGGTCAAATTAACTGAGCCTACCCAAAATATTAAGTCAGTGAATGACAGGAATTGCCATCTATTTAGTACTAATACTAAAGATACGCACAGTTGATATTTTGGGACATTAATGAAATATGAAAACACATTATGTAACCTTTGTAGGAAAGTGGACTGTTTCAACACGTAATTTAGAGATTTTTTTTCTACAGTTGATCTGTGAGAGCTGTCGGTTCAACAGGAGCTAGTTTAAGCGAGGAGGTAGCTCTCTTGCAAATAGGAAGAGGTCCAGGCAGTAGCCATATCTCCCCTTTTGCATTTTCCCTCACAAAGAAGAAATAAGCTCTGTTTAGGTAGACCTTCCAATATCTGCTGTGATTTGAAACTATTTCAGTTACATTACTAAAATAAATTGGCCCTGGAAACAGAGTGATAGGAATGTTTATTGAGAGAGAAACAGAAGGGGGCTGGGGTTCCTTCTGTCGGAATCCTGCATGGGTTCCTAGAACTTTGGTGGATGAGGCCAAAGTAAGATGTTTTACTGCAGGCTTGACCACCACTATACATCTCTTATAATGGCCTTAATCATTTTACCAACTCTGGTTGCAACTTGTTAAAAAAAAAAAAAAAAAAACAACAAAAAAAACAGAATCATTGGGAATTTGAATTAGGCATTTGTGTCCCCAACCCTGAGGTTACAGTCTCTTACGTAAGAGGCATTTTGTCCCAACCTTTCACCCAAGGAACCATTTGGCAAGGATCAGTGACAGTTTTGGCTTTCCACATGCGACGCAAAGGCTTTTCTGGAGTCCAGCGGTAGAGACCAGGGCAGCTGCCCAGCACAGCGACTATTCAGGAAGGTTCTCCACAATGCAGAAGTATCCAGTCCTAAATGTTGGCATTGCCAACAAAGAGAAAAGCGTGCTCTAATGCAACACACAGCCATTAGCAGTCACTTAATTAGCCCGGGATTTACATTTTGCAGAGGCAGAACCTGCCCAAAACAATAGACCCTTTAAAAACATCCTTTGTCCTTTTGCAAATTCCAAGTGTGACAGTCAATGTAACCATTTACAAGGAGGACTGCTATTAATAAAAACAGTATTTTTCATTACACCATCTTTTGCATTTTTTATGTCTTATGTATCCACTTTCAGTAACTAATAGGCTACTTTTAGTTTACCATCAGCATTGAAATATTTTTAGCACGAGTTCTCGTTGCTAAAAAATTTTTAAAAATTTTGACACAGCACACATTAACTATGAAAGAATAGAATGTTGCCAAGTTGTTGAGTATTTACCTGTTTGTAGAAATCTTTGAGATCAAAGGTGGTTTAAAATATTGGAAATCTATTTTTAAATCTTAGTGATATAGGTATTATTACTTGCCTAATATTTGCATTGTTAATATGGTACTCTTATGAAAAGCTCACTATGGAAATCATGGCTTGCAATGGAAGTAGGCAGTGACAAGACCAACGACTTCTCCTTGAGATTCCTTGCTTTCTGGAGAATTCATTCACAAGTTCAGGGTTTGGAGTCTGTAGCCCATAGAAAAGCATGACTGAGATTAGCTCTTCCCTCCTGTCAACTGAGGGAAGATGAAGCCAGCCCAAGTTAGGCACGCCCTGGGGACTTTATCCGTTATTCTTCTTGTGTCACTTATTACAATGCTCATTTACTGCTCGGTGAAAGGCACTTGTGTGCATGTGAGGTGGGGATGGGCGTCTCTGAGCTTTCCTATTAACAGCAGCATGCGAAAATAATGGCAAAATGTTGTGCTCACCTATTTCAACTTTCTGGCCCCAACTCTTTATTAAAATTACCAATAAAAAGGCAAGTACCAGTGTTTCAATTGTATAAGAAAGTACCTGTATTTTGAAGGCAGGATCAAAAATCTTCCGAATAGCTGAGTGCAATAATCTAAAACAAAATAGGTTTCAGAATGTGTAGGATGGAGATGTCTCATTCTAATATTCTCTTCTGGTCTGCTCAATGATTTTTATATGAGTTCAGTCTTAGCTGAATAAATTTAAGTGATATAAAATGATTTTTATCTGGCCAAACAGAAAAATGTGATCTTCATGATAGAGAATTCTTTTTATTTAAAATGTAAACTTAATATTTCAGAAAGAACTGGGAACTTCCAACTTGGGAAAAGAAAAAAAAATAAAGAACATTGGAACAAACATTAGTGTGATATCGTAGGAAAATAAGCAAAACTCAGAGGAGGGAAGTAGGTATCCACTTACATACAAACCTCCAAGGACTGCCTCCACCCAGAATTACTACACGGTGCAATTGCAAATTGAAATTACTACTGTGGACTGTGGGAGTCCCTCAGCAGATACAAATCTGTATAAAAAAAATGGGGAGAACTCATCGTTCACTACACAATTGTATAGAAAGCTGTAAGACCCACATTATCTACTGGAGAGTTGAACAAAGCTAGGAGCAATCTGTGTATTAGCCAAGAGAAAAATGCCAGACATCATTTGAACGAAAACCTACTGCAAAAAGTGTAATTTTTATGTCCAATACCTCCCTCTTCCTCTACTCTACACAGGTTTTAAATATGCTCACCGCGCTCTAATTGCACAACAATGGACATTGTCTTCTAAGCAAAAATCTATTATTACAGCAAAGAAAGGAGGCCTGGAAAGCTGTTCACGCAATAAAGTCTGGTACAATTACAAAAGAAGACAAGATACATGGAAAGTAACATCTACTTCATAGCCAGCCCCTGGCCTATCCCCGAGATCTGGTACTGTGTTCTACCTGATTCTTGGGTTTTGGTTTTTCTTTACTGTGTGATCTTATTTTTGCATGAGTATGAACATGTTTTCTTGTTTTCTGCGGTTGTTGCTCCGCTAGGTTACTACTTTTGTTTCTTTCTGCTCTCCCTCCTGTGCTCTCCCTAGGTAACACAAAGTTTACGTGATACTCTTTTGCCCTCCAGCCTTGCTTTTAGTCTCTTCCTCTGCTTCTACTTCTTTCTTTCTTTCTTTCTTTCTTTCTTTCTTTCTTTCTTTCTTTCTTTCTTTCTTTCTTTCTTTCCTTCTTTCTTTCTTTCTTTCTTTCCTTCTTTCTTTCTTTCTTTCTTTCTCTAGCTTATTTAAAATGTTCTCCCATCAGGATAAAATTCTTATATGGAGGGCGTATTTACTACATGCAATTTCTTGGTTTATTTCACATTTTGTTATATAGCTGCAAAGCTAGTTCATATGGTTAAAGCCAAAAAATTAAAGTTTCTCTCAGGCTGCCATTTTTGTAGGCTATATTTGATGATAATGCCATTGCTTGTTGTACCACTTTAGCCAAACTGATGTAACTGTTCTAACCAGCCCTTCTGCTTGGTATGCCAAGACCACAAGTCAATGGCAAAGAGCCAGGGGTGTGGCAAACAGGCTGATACTTCTCATGCCCAATAAAGTAAAGAGGCATGATCTTTGAACAGACTCAGAACCCAAAATCCAGCTACATCTGGAAGACATCTTTAACAAATAGTCACTTCTTAAGAGTTTTAAATACTAACAACAAAACTACACACCATGGGAAATTTATAAGTATCAACTGAGAAGTTTAACTAAAAATAATGAAAAGATGCCTAAAGAAATGCAGCCCAAGGCGTCTAATTCACCAAAGAAGAATCCAGGAGGCTATGAAATGGGACAGTCCAAAGGCCAGCCAACTAGTCTTTCTGAAGTGAACACAACAAAGCAGATGAATGAGGCTATAGGAAAAAACAAAAATTCTCAGATACCTACAGAGACAGAGACTGCGATGAAATACATGCTTAGTGACTCTAAAGCAGACACAGAGAAAAAATTAGAAGAATGTAGGAAAACGATGAAAATTATGGATGCCCAACATAGCACAGAAATGGTGTCTGTAAAACATATAAAAGGGGCCTGGGATATAGGTCAGTTGCACAGTACCTACCTGACAAGCACAAGTTTGATTCCTTATAGAAAACCAAAAAAGAAAATCAGACATCTATCCAGGAGATTAAAAAGTCCACTGAAGTTATATGCAGCAGAAAAAATGCGAAGACAAAATGTCAGATATAGAAGACAAAGTTTGCCCTTAGTGATCATGAAAGAAAAATTTGTTAAAAACAGCAAGGCACCACAGGAAATCAAGTCAGCAGCTGCTAAATGAGGCAAAGAAAAATAACATATGGCTGATGAGAATAAATTAAAAATTTGGAGAGGGCAAAATGATATTAAAAAATCTGTTCACAGACTAATGAAGAAAATTAACTTGTGAAGGAAAAATAATTTCATATACAGCAAGTGAGGCACATAGAATACCAATTAGCCATGATAAAAAAAAATGTATAGCAAGATGTGTAATAAATTTAAGAATTTCCACAGAAGATAAAAATATTAAAATTTGTTGAATAATGAAGTTAATAATCTATAAAAAGAAGCCCATCAGAGTCACAGCGGACTTCACAGCATAATTCCTCCAGTCAGAGGAAGATTGGACTGAAGTATTTTAAGATACTTCAGTCCAATAAACTCCAACCCAGCTTGTTGTACCCTGAAAAACTACCTTTCAAAACTTATGGAGAAATAAGATACTTCTATGAAAAAATTGGTGAGAAAATTCATGAACACTAAACCAGCACTCCAAAACATTTAGAAGGACATTCTAAAAAGAGATAAAATAGTGGTTGATACATCATATCAACTTAAAAAAACTTAAAGCTTAACTAAACTGGCTCAGCAGTTCCACACATTACAATGTGGAGGTCCTACACTAGAGGGACTCATCACTTAAAAACATAAATAAATTATAAGAAGATAGAGCAATCCATTTCCTCAGAGGCACTCTGGTCAGCCTTCACATTCAACCTAGAGAGCATCTCTTCGCCTGTAGCACAGACATCAGCCTCTGCCTTAGATCCTTCAGCCTTCTAATATAAACTCTTCAGCTTTTCCATCACAGTTCCATCGGCCTCCTGACACAGACTTACACAAAACACTCCAGTGAGTTCTTTACCCTAAACTAAGTCATTCAGTCTTCAGTGAGCAGATAGATAGATAGATAGGTAGACAGATAGATAGATAGATAGATATCAACTGAGGGCGGCCAGATGGCTGAACAGACTAAAGCACCTGCTTAGGCAGAGTGTAGTGGCTGGGGTTCGATCCTCCACATGCTGTGTCAGTCGCCCCCACTCCTGGGGGTGGGGAGAAAAATGAGATGGAGATTGAGACTGGGCATGGGGGTGCAGGTCTGTAATCCCAGCACCTGAGAGTTCCAAAACAGGCGCACCACTGCGAGTCTGATCATGCAATGAGACTCTATAGACTCTGTGCTAAATACATTAAAAAACAAAAATCAACAGTCTTCAGGTACACAAATAGCAAAGTTACTGAGATAGAAATCAGGAAAACAAACCTTTCATGAGAGCATGAAAAAGAAGCACCTACGAATAAATCTATCAGCAACAACAAAACAAAAGACCTCTACACTGAAAACTGCAGCACTCTGCAAAAGGAGACTGAAAGCCATATCACAAAGTGCAAAGGTATTATTTGCTTCTTGGTAGGAAGAAACAACTTAGTTAATATAGCCATATATCCAAAATTGTTATACAGAATTAGTGCAATCCCAATCAAAATTCTATCATATGTCACAGAATTAGAGAAAACAACCTTTAAATTCATAAGAAACCAAAAGAAGCCTTGAATTGCAAAATCAATTCTGGGCAGCAAGGCTGTAGGGGAAATCATAAAACAAGACTTGGAATTATGTCACAAAGCTACTGTGATAAAATCAGCATGAGATGGCAGGAAACAGACATCAGGCTAAATGGAGTAATTTAGAAGACGCAGAAACATCGCCACACATGCTCGGCCACCTTATTTTTGACAAAGGTGCCAAATACATTCGCTAGAAGCTTGACAGCTTCTTCAAGTTGTATTAGCAAAATTGGCTCTCCATATGCCATAAATTAAAATCAGAGTCATATCTTTCACCATACACAAAGCTAAAATTAAAAAGAATCAAAGATGTACATGCCAAAACCGAAACGTTAAATGTGCTAGAAGATACACAAGATAAAACCATTGAAGACATTGCTGTAGGAAACGATTTTAGGAACACAATCCAAAACACAGAGGAACTATCAAAAGAATCAACAACTAGGATCTCATCTTATTAAAAAGGATTTACACCGCCAAAGAAACCATCAACAGTGTGAAGAGAACACCTACAGTGTGGTAAAACCTTTTGAGAGGTGTTCCTCAGACAAGGAATTATTACATAGAATATATAAAGAGATAAAAAAACTTAACTCTCAAAATGTAAAGAGGCAATGCAAACACTAACTTTCAATCTAATGGATATTTCTCAGATGAAGAAATAGAAATGGCAAATGAACCCATGAAAAAAATATTCAGCAGCATTGGTCACTGATAAAATGCCAGTTGGAACAATGCCGAGATTCTATGTCATTCCAGAAAGAATGGTTGTTATCCAGAAACCACCCAACAAAATGTTGGAGGGGCTATGAGGAGAAAGGAACCCTTTTCATTGCTGGAGGGAGAGTAGACTGGAACAAACACTGCAGAAATCAGCATATCCCTGCAGAGGTTCCTCAGAAATCTAGAACTTGAGGTTCTATTCAATCCAGCCCCCCTTCTTGGTATATTCCCCAAATGATTAAAAGTATCATACCACAGTGCTATATGAACACCATGCTTATAGCAGCGCAGTTTGTGATAGCCAAGTTTGCAAAATAGTACAAATGCCCATCAATTGGTAACTAAGAAAAATGAAGGTTTTTAATATAATTAGTCTGCCAAAAATAAGGATATGTTCGACACATTTCTAGTTAAGTGCATGTATCTGGAGACCATACTCTTAAGTGAAATAGATCAGACACATAAAAATACCGTAAAGCTTCTCCAGTATTAGAAACGGAAAGTGTAAATAAGGATCGAGATATATAACAGATATTATGAAACAGAAAGAAAATACTCAAATGCAGAGGGCAACAAAAAAGAGGAAAAGGAAAAATGGAAAAGTAAGAAGATGAGAAAAGAAGAAAAAATTAGAAACAACTTTTGGAAATGAGGAGGGGAGGAAAGGTTAAAGGGAGATAGCAGAACGGGGGAAGAATTAAAAATAAGTTAAAAATAGAATTGCCCCCCTATCTCCTATTGCATTGCAAGGGCGTGCAGTTGAGTCATGTATTTGCACTCACTGCCTTTGTGTGTCGTTGCTCACAAAGTGATCTCGGGGCCACTGGGAGCAACACCTCAGAGCCTGCGAGATGTGTATTCTCAGCTCTTCCTAAGACCTGCTGGATGAGGAGCTCTGGGGCGCCGGTGACTTGATGAGCCTCCCGGGTAGCTCATGTCCATGCTAAAGTGGGAGAATGACTTAGTCCGTATGATATTTATTGCACGCGTTAAGTCATGGTCCCTTGGAAGCCCTACTGTTGGCGACGAAGGTGGAAAACGCATGCGAAGGCAGCTTGCGTCAGTCACACCCAGGGGTGTCACATTCTGTCGACAACTCTTCCCATTGCTGTCTGTCCTCACACGTAGGCCTTCTGCTCCTATATTTTAAATCTCAACTACCTGACAGATTGTGAAATGAGTGTCTGCCTGCGAAATGTTTAAACGTTAAAGGATGGCGCAGGGCTAGCACAATGCCAACAGGTGAGGCGTGGCCACAGGTTACCCATCAGTCTACCCACGAAAGCCAATTAATTACCCGCCACTTAAGCATCCCGTTTATGTGCCAAAGATGGCCTTTAATGAGGTCTTTACTATGCAACCATATTTCAAGCAATTGTTCACTTAAATAAACACATTTTAATTACTGTCACTTCTCCTGTTTGATATCCTCTAGCCTGCAATACATCTGTCAGGAGAAAAGGTTCTGGTTTGCCTGATCAGCCTCTCCTTCCCTCTTCTCTCGGCTCTACCTACGTGCCCTTGGCCCTCCCTCCCAGTCTCCACATTTCCTTCTAAACTAAAGCTAAGCACCGCACAAATCCAGTGAGTTGAGAGGCAGGAGGAGGCAGGAGCGACGGCTCACCACACCCCGCATTCATGTCAACTTTCGTCTGCTCGGCTGAGAGCACCTTTCATGTGTTTCCAGTATACATCTGTCGGCTGCAATTAGAGAGCTGCAAATCTCGGGTTGATGAAGTGACCCTTGCTCTTGGCATTGTCACTTTGAAGAACATCCACAGAAGAAAATGAAAATCAATACACGGCAGCCCATCAACCTCACATTTCATTCAGTGACTTGCTTCGCAACTGTCAAATGAAAATCACTTCAGCTTACCTGAGCAACAATATATGGACACTCTCACTGTTGGACCTGAAATCTGAATTTCTAACAAAAAAAGAGGGAAAAGAACTCAGCTTAATTTTCCTCAGAGAATTCAACCATTCATAAAACCCTTGGGACCATTCATTATAAGATATTCTAAGAATGCATGTTCAGCCAAGTGTTTACTGAACTTCTGGCTGCTGCTTGCCTTAGTGGTTGACTTTCTAAAACTGATTACTCACTGAGCCAGGTGGAGCAGCCCCCAGAAACCATTTATCAATAACTTAATACAAAGAATACTTTGATTTACTGGTATTTACTGGGACTCTGCAATCCTCAGACATTAAGCACCAGCTGTTAAAAATACGAGTGTGATCCGTGCAAAAATGTTCAACCTGACCATCCATTTGAGACGTGCAAATGAAAGCAACCATTAGAGATCCCACCTCAGTCCAGAAAGAACGCACATCATCAAGAAATCAGCCAAAAACAAATGCCGGCAAGGCACATCAGGGCAAAAGTAATTCTTGCACACTGTTGGTGGAAGTGTAGATTGGTACAACCAACATGGAAATCAGTACAGAGATCCCTCAAAAAACTAAAAGTAGAGCTTCCATTTGACCCAGATATTCCCCTTCGTGGAATCTTCCCGAAAGAAATGAAGGCAACACACCACAGAAATATATGTGCACGCATACTTACGATCACACATTTTGTGATATCAAAATCTTGGAAACGGCCCAATTCTCCATCAATAGATTAATGAGTAAAGCAAATATAGCCTTTATATACAAGGGAGGACCATACTGACAAAATGGGATAAATTGGAGACATTTTCAGGTAAGTAATGCACCTTCTGAGCATACTTTTCGGTGAGATAAATCAAACCTACACTCTTAAGTATGGCGCTGCTTCTACACAAGCAGCTGAAATGGTAAATGTGGACTAAAATGGAAGATAGACTTGGGAAGTGAGAAAAGATGTCCCCATGGGAAGGAGAAGAAGATGGGAGGGTGAGGGAAAAGGGAAAGAAGGAAAAGAAATAAAGACAAGAGAAAAAGAAAAAAAAATGTAGGGCCAACGAGATAGCTCAGCAGACCAGGTGCCTGCTTAGGCAAGCACAGGGACTGGGGTTCAATCCCCGCACCACATGCCATGCTGGCTCTGCCCTGGGCGCACTGAGCTGCCCACCCCTGAGTCCGGAAGTGGTGGCACATGCCTATAATCCCAGCCCTGAGGAGACTGAAAACAGGAGGACGACTATGAGTCCACTTTGAGTAGTGAGACTGTATACCAAATACATTTTGAAAGAAAGAAAAAAAATGTTAACAAAGTTTTGTAAATGGAGAAGAGCAGAGGGGCAGAAGGGAGAGCAGAAATGGGGAGAAAAAGAAGAATCAAGATCGGGCCAGGAGAGAGCTCAGTAGAACAAGCGCCTGCCTGGCACGCGCAGGGCCCTGATCTCAAAAATTACATTTGTTTTTGTTTCACATAATGCAACATCAATTTCATCAGTTGATAATTATACAAGTTCTGGAACATGCATTTAGACACCTAGATTTCTATTACCTTAAGAAAAATCAAGACATCGGGCAACCACAGGCTGTTCACGCCACAGGGCCGCGGTGTCCTGGAGCTAAGTATTCACCTGCGCTTTAAATCAAGCTTGGAAGGCTGACCCGATAGCTTTGCAGACTAAAGCGCCTGCTTAGGCAGAGAGTGATAGCTCGGGTCTGATCCTCAGTATGCCGTGCCAGCCCTGCCTGTGGAGCATGCTGAGACAGAGCTTGAGACTGGGCGCGGTGGCGCACGCCTGTAACCCCAGCACTCGGGGGGCTAAAAATATGCGGGTCACTACGAATCCAATCTACAGAGTGATACTCTCTAGACCCTCTAATAAATAAATAAATAAATATTATATATTACATAAATATATTATATAATATATAATATATGTTATACTAGATAGATAGATGATAGATAGATAGATAGATAATATATAATATATGTTATACTAGATAGATAGATGATAGATAGATAGATAGATAGATAGATAGACAGACAGACAGACAGACAGACAGACAGACAGACAGACAGATAGATAGATAGAAATCAATAAGCAAGCAAACTAAGCTTGTGTCCCAGTCCCCCACCTAACCAGTTCCAGTTGTGAAAGGAGTCCATCTGGCTCCAGTGCGCTTCTGATTTTGCCACCTGTTCTGAGTTCTCTGGTAGCTGACAGAGTGTTCTCTTTTTCAGCTTGGAGTCATTTAGGAAAAATGCCTAAAGGGGATGGGATGGAAGGCAAATTTTGGAGACGAGGATAATTGGGAGGAAGGAAAGAGAAAGGTCTCCTTAGGTAAGGTTCTGGGAGCAAGTGTCAGGGAGGGTTGACGAGGGCAGCATTCAATAGCATATGGACTGGTCTTGACTGGATCGGAAGTATACGAAGTGAAAGGCTTCAGAAAAATGACTGTAAAATGATGAACAGAGCCATGAGTGTCAATTCAAGGCTTTTCTGGGAAATTCTCTAAATCACAGAGCTTAACTTCGCGTTAAGGAGCATATCAATGCATTCTCTATGCAATTTAGGGAAGTTAAATTCTATTGTAAGCTTCCATAACTGGCCCTATATCTCTACACTCCTCATCCTTTAAATCAAGAAGTACAGCCCAGAGCTTGTGCGTGCCTAAAATCCCAGCATGCTCTGAAGTTGGGGCAGGATGATCATACATTCAAGCCCACCCCAGGAAATGTAGCAATTTAAATCACCTAATCTAAATATTAATATTAATCAATTTAAAAGCGCTGAGGCTGTAACTCAGTATGAAGGCTCTTGGTTCAATCCTCAGTATGGAAGAAAAAAGGAAGGAGGGAAAGTAGGGAGGAAGAGAGGCAGGCAGATTTGCTCATTCTGCACTAGGCTGATAGCAGTGATGCCCACGCTCAGGAAGGCTGACGTCATTTTGCCAAAGAGGGGAAAAGCCAACCAGGCAATTGTCAGTCATCAGTAAAAACAAACAGTGAGTCACACTGGCTGCATTCAGACGCTGAACCAGCATTGGATGCTGCAAAGCCTAAGCTCCATGGCCCCCCATAGAGGCTTCATATTTTTTGACGCCAGTCTTTTCATTTCTAGAGAAAGAAATAGTAGCTGCGTCTGAGGCTAGTGTAAGGGTTAGTCAAGGCCACATGGTGTTTATGTCTAGGTTGGCTCTAGGGGCAAAATAAGAGGCCAGCAGGCCTTAGTTGGGCCATAACTGCTACATCCGCCACCTCACACCTGTCATCCCCACCACCATCACTTGAGACCCTAAGCTGAGTCCAGAAATGCAGAGCTCAGGATTGGATCTGTGGCCCCAGTGGTAGAAGCAAAAGCAAACACATGTCAAAGAGCTTGCGAGGGAAGAAACTACAGAACGGGGTGCACTTAGGAGTGTGAGGAAGGCGCTGAGATCATTATATGAATCCCAAGTGAGGCAATACAGCAGGAACAACGACCGGAGAGAGAGCAAAAGCACCCGGCCTTTGGGGTACTCACACTTAAGGGGACCGAAGGACAGTATGACGGGGACATTCAGAAACAACTGCAGGAGAGACATAGCACTGAGTGACGGTGACGGCTCATGTTTTTCAAACTTCACATAATGTCTACACATCAAAAGACCTAGAAACACAGTTTAAGCTGTCACCGGGACTGCTATTATTATTACTGTTCATTTGAGGAAGGCTCTCACTATGCCTCCCAGGTTGGTCTTAAACTCAGGTGTTCTTCTTGCCTCAGCCTCCCAAGAGCTAGACTATAGGCATGTGCCCCTGTGCCCATCTTAGGCTCATTATTTTTAAATATCCCTGATTGGTCACTTTCTCCATGACAGGAACCCCCCAGTAAGCCCTCGCTATGGCCACCTTCCCATTTCCCAGATCAAGATGCTGACAATTAGAAAGACTGAAGTTCTTCTTCAGCCACACCCAGTTTAGAGCCGGTGCAAATCAAATGTGGATTCCGGAGCCCTCTATTTTAATCCCTGGCTATGCTCTGCCCTATAATAGAACACAAATTTAGACACAGAGAAAGAAATCAGAAGTCAACGGACGGACATGAGTCAGGTCTCTGCGGAACAGGGAAGACACTGGACTCAGGGGGTAGGCAGGCAGCCTTCCCAAGGCTAATTTGTGTTCTATACAGAGAGAAACACATTTGAAAAGGACTAGAGAAAAGAGTTAAGCGGCAGAGAGATATTTGATCAGCTAAATACCCGGGCAGGATGCAGTTCCCAAGATTAAGTTCCAGTTTCTGTCAGAATTTAGCACAGGTGGAAAGATTTCATTTGCTTAGTTTCATGAAAGAAATGGATACTACAAAATCTGATTTGATGTTCACTTACAATAGGATTTTGGAATCACCTGTTGTCCTTTTCTTCAGCTTGGACAGTGATATTATATTTTGCTTGGAAGGTCACCAGAGTTGACGTTCTCCCTTGGAAAGACACTGACATCTGAGGCACACAGCCTTTTTATAACCTGAGACACCTATTTCTTCCATCTCAAGTTAGAGAGCCTGCTTTGTTCTGGCAGCTCCTGCATGCGGCGCAGCAAAGGCCCCCTGCATGCGTGCTTCCTGCCTCTCTCACGGGGCATCCAGGGGAAGCAGAGGCCATACAGGCAAAGGTGCGAATCCCATGCTTTCTGGTAGCATTTCTAAGAGAAGGACCCAAAGAAACGTGCAGCGGTCATTCTTCTTGTGCTTCAAACTATGGTGCTGAAAGAAAGCCACTCCCGCGTAGGCCAAGGTTGTCATGATTGCCAAGGACATTTTTGATTAGGGAACAAGAAAAGATGAAACCGTAGGTGCTGAGTGAATGGGGCGCAGAGCCAAAAGGTCACCTGTTGTTCACTTCCATTTTAAATCTCCAGGAGGGGCAAATCCTCAGGATGAACAGAGATTGCTGCTGTCAGGGTGGGCAGAGGGGAAAATGGGGAGAAGCTGCTAACCAGGGAAGGGATTCTACTCTGGGCGGCGGAAACCGTTGACCATTCAGGCATGGCCATGTGCAACGCTGCGAAAACACTAAATCAGACTGAATCATTCGCTTTCACGTGGTTGGTGCGTAATTCACTTGTGTGGATTTCATCACAGAGTACTTTCAAACATCAAAAAAGGTAGGAAAATATTAAATTCTAGGATAAAGATGAAGGAATTTCTTTATTATTATTATTATTATTAATTTTTTTTTTTTTTTTTTTTTTTTTTTACTTTCTCCCCAGATCATTTAAAGAGTCACTGTGAAAGAAAATCTACCTTCTTGGTGTTATGAAATTCTACTCGAAAAAAAAAAATGTTCTGTGTGCACGGGGAGCTTTGGCTTTTGCTTTTGAGTCACCACAACATTGCATAATGACATGGTCAAGAACAGCGACAAACTACCATGGGCTATGATCACAATGGCATAAGTGCCCAGGAAATGGGACGCAGAAATGAGCAAAATGTTCACTGTTAAGATAGCATGGTTTTCTTCACAAAAAAAGTGTTCCAAGAGTAACTGAAATCATGGAAAGAACGGCTGACCTAGGGGCAGAGATCTGCCGGTCATGGCTGTGAGCCCAGGTTCTCTGTACAGCAGGCATGGAATGAGCAGACACCCACGGGGATGAGATGAAGGAAAGGGAGCAGCAATGGCACCAGGAGGCTGCAGAGCAGTGTGTGGGCCTCACACGCAGCCAGCAGAGGAGAACAACACGCTTGGGTAGGAGGAGCTCAGGGTCCAGGGCGGCTCCAAGGTTGTTCAAGGGAAGCCACCCTTGAACCCGTGCTACCACAGAGGCCCCTCCCACGTGGAGCCCAGGGTGGCCAGTTTATTGCTCAAGGACACGTAGCCTCAAAGAACATCATGGTGGATCAGAGTGACACCGCCGGCCTCTTCAGCCACTCCTGCCACTATAGCAAGAGACCCTCTGGCACCTTCCCATGGCACAATATCAATATATATTTAAAGGTCTCTGTGCAGCTGACACTATGTTAATTCTCTGAAAGACAAGATGTGAGACTTGGAAATATCATGCAATGTTTTAAGCAATGTATTGTGTGGACTCTTCCACCGGATGAGAGGAAATCAAACACAAGGAAAAAACACCAAGGGCAGCGCGATAGTTCCGTGGACTGAGTGCCTGCTTAGGCCAGGGTAGGGACTCGGGTCCTGTGCCTGGCACCACATGCCATGCCAGCCCAATCCTGGGGTGTGCCGAGCTGGAGTCCCGAAGCAGTGTATCATGTCTGTCATACCAGTGCTGGGGAGATTGAAAGCAGGAGGATCGCCATGAGCCTGAGCTGCGTAGTGAGATCTTGCACTGAATACATTTAAAAAAAAGAAAGAAAGAAAATGACAGTGCTAGCGCCCAACCTCGAACGTCTAGATGGCAGAGAAATTAACCAGACGACAAGGCAAAAGGCATGGATACGGTCTAGAGACAACAAGTCAGATCGTCCATGCTGAGCATCAGTTTATTAATGGCAACGGGAAATGTGGCAAAGACATTTGGCCTCTCTTGCCTGGCTACCTGGGAAGCCTCGTCATTCAGTCATATACATTATAAACTTGTTTTGCCAGAGTAACACAAGCATCTTCTAACCAGCGATGAGTCGTTTTCTACAACTGTAACTTATATTTAAACTCTATGATGATACCAAGTAAATTACATACTTCGCACATTAGAAAATGGCTACATTACTATGTGACCCAACAAATCAGATATCATGGGAGAAATAAGGTATGCAGAATTTCAATCTATTTCATTTCATTGCACTTATATTAGAAGGCAATTTATAAATTCAATAGATGGAAACAAAACCTATGTTTTGGGAAAAATCAATAAAGTCTGAGTGTGCTACAAAAAAAAAAAGACTTTCAATAAGATAATAAAAACAGAAGTATTTCTATGCTACACACACACAAACACACATACACAAATATATAATTTGTATCAAACAAAGGGATAAAAAGGGAAACTGTCCATATGAATAGAATTCTATCGTATGCTTAGAAATACATGTGATGCATAGCAGGTAGTTTTATGAAAGGTAAGGCTAATGCCTGTAACTTGGGGCCAGAGAGCCAGTCCTTCTAAAGTCAAATGCATTTTCTGTCACTCTTTCTTGTTGTAGTAATGACTTGCTAACCAGGAACTAAATCAACAGTCTGAAAGCTTGGGTGCGTCTTAATGTCTTTCATTTATCAACTAGGAACAGATTCCTGATACTAGAGAGCTTGCTTCAAGTCAAAGCATATTTTTTTTTTGGGGGGGGTGCAAAATTTTACTCCCCCTGCCCCCATTCAGCCACAATGATTCGTTTGCTCCTTTTCTTCAACTTCAGTGTGGAGGAAGTGGTAGCCTTTACTAAGGTTGCATGAAAGACTGGCATTTCCAAAAGCTGCACGCAGAAACTAGATGCTGAGGAGAGCAATACTTGTGACAACCACCGCCCCGCCTGCTAACAAGCACAGGACAGCCAGGGAAATTCCGAGCTATCTGGCCACGGGTCTTCTGCTGTGGCCCAGCTTGGCCCGGCTCTGCCTTGGCTCCTGGAGATAGAATACCTGTCTCTTGTGATCAGCAGGCAGCTTAGAGATGGCATACATAATAAAGCAATCAGAAAGGTGAGCTGGCGAACATTGCCTTTCACAAGATGAATTACCTTTTCTTGGAAAATGATTATTGCCTGACAATACACTGGTAATTTATCTCCTTGCAGCCTATAATAAACAAAAAAAAAATACAAACTAGGACACGATTTTCAGCACCCACGATGTGGGTGATTGTAATCACCTTCTATGCAGTCACCTTTTAGCCTCGAAACCCATCCTTGTTTTTATAGCTATGATACACAAATATTTTTTCATGCATTGTACAAGGAAAGGTATTCTAAGGCTCCTCTTGGCAAGCTGCTTCTAATATCAGCTATCACTAGAGTTTATAGAGTTTCTGATTTCTTTTGAAGTAAGCCCTGTTTCTCAATTCAGAGAACCCTCTTGCTTCCTGCCTTTGGGAACATGTCTGTACTTATATTCAAGTACAGGAAGAGGATAAAAAAGGCTTGTTATGTAAGTCACCAGTGACAGATCTGGTGGTTGGCTGAACGAAAGTATTCAGCATAGAGAAATAAGTGGCTTTTTATTTTTATTTTTTTTAAGGTAAGATGTCTTCTTTCTGTAGATATTTGGGGTATAAAAAGGCCCAGCTTAGGGTCAAAATTATAATATAGTATGACATTAATTGGCACCCACAATATTGGAATTCATGATTTCTTTTTGAGCACTAGGGCAGCATAGTGGTGAGAGGGGACAAGACAGCAAGGGACCCCGGGGCGACAAGCAGTGGGAGAATGGGAGAAGAGCTGTGATGAGAGGCAGTGGACAGGGTTCCTGGCAGCACCCCACACCTCAGCAGGAAAGAGTTTCAGGAGAAGCTGCATGAAAGAGGCAGGCTGGTGGCTTCTGGGTTTCAATGTGACACAGCTTGCGGCTTGGCTGTGCACCTCCGCTGTCTCCACGCCTCCAAATACACTACTAGGATGCACTAGGATGCTAAGAAGTGCTTAGCGGGGCAGGAAACGGGCGGGCATCCACTTGTCCATAAACTGAGCGGAGACGCCAGCGTGCACCTGGGAGCAGAAACCCCAAACAGAAGGTGACAGAAACTCACAAAAGCTTCAAAGCATGGGAGGCAAAGATGTGGCCTTTCCCACGAAACAGAATTTTACCGCGTTTTAGAAACAGGAGAAAGAGGAGCTCAAGAGACCAAAGAACTCGTTAAACAAGTTGGCTAATTTCAACTCCATGCTTCTACTTCTCGTGTTTTTAATCTTTAAAGTATTGACATTCTATAGATAGATAGATAGATAGATAGATAGATAGATAGATAGATAGATAGATAGATAGATTCTAGGGTACTTCGCATAAGTTCCTTTAAAAGTCACTTAATTACTCTGAGCATGAACAGTCATCTTCCCTGATGCTTCTATCCTTGGAGATGTCTAATGTGTGACCTTTGACAGCGCTGATGACTGAGTTAACTGTCAATATTTAAACAGGAAATGGTTTTGCTCTCATTATAAAGCTCCAGAATGTAGCTCATGTGTTTGTGTGTTTGAGAGACAGAGAGAGAGAGAGAGAGACAGACAGACAGACAGACAGACAGACAGACAGAGACAGAAAGAGAGAGACAGACAGACAGAGAGAGAGACAACAGACAGAGAGACAGAGAGAGACAGAGAGAGAGAGAAAGAGAGAGAGAGAGCTTCCCAGAGCAAACAGACGGCTCAGAGCCTCGGCATGCCCTAGCGCCCATCTGCCCCCTCTCCTGGGGCTACCCGTTCATGTATACAGCCCTCCTCTCCTGGAGGTGCCTGACCCTACAGCCACTGTCCATGCTTTGAATATCTCTTCTCTACCCTTGCCTCCAAACACTTTCTGCACATTTGTTTTAGGTTTGCTTTTAATCTCTTTTGGCATTTCCTACACTGACTGCCCTCAGAATTTTAGCTCTTTGCTTTGAGAAGAAATGCAGGGTGATCTGCCCAGATGCGTGTGGTCGCCACCTTGGTTTCCTCTTCCTGAGGTTCGGTACGCTAATTATTGTGCGTTTGCTGCTGGGTCTGTTTCTTGCTCTTCCTGTCTTCTGTCTTGCGGTAAATTAAAGCATAAGAGAAATTGTTTGGAAGTAAGCTTTTGCCTTAGGCCTCAAGAGACAGCCTAAAATTCAAAATGGCATCACTCATATTAAACGTGTATATCATTACATGGAAAGTAAATCGCTCACATGATTTTCAGAGAATTAGGGTTAGAGAGGCAACAGCCAAGCTGCCCAGTGAAGACCTTTGATTTTTCATTCTTTCCTTTTGTCCTTTTGAGACAGGGTCTCACTGTGCAGTTCAGGCTGGGCTTGTGCTCACTCTGTAGTCCAGGTTGGTCTCAAACTCTCAGTGGTCTTCCTCCCTCAGCCTCCTGAATGCTGGAATTGCAGGTGCCAGGCACCACACCAGGCTACCACTTTCAATAGATACAGTCGTGAAACCCTTTATGCCTTTCATCCAGCAAGTCATCTAAGATCACCCTGACTGAGACCCCCTCTCCGAGAGGACCAGCGGGTACGTAAGGGGACAATACGTCCAGGCTTATGGCTGGTCTTATTTTCCTCCCACTGCTAGTTTTTATATAACTCCACTGCTTTCAGCGCCCTTTGCCCTGCCTTTATATTACTAATAAGTCCTTGACACAAGGCTTTACTTTTCATAGGAGAACCCTGAAAGTATGTACAAGAAAATAAAATCTCAAACACAAATGGGCAACATCATATGAATAAAACTGAAGATAGAGTTTCAGATCTTGAAGACACAGTCGCCGCTAGTGGAAAGGTAAGAAAGGATCTCTTAAAAACAACTAGGATGCAGGAAAAATAGTTCAACAACAGCAAGGTGATGCCAAGAGGGACAATATGAGACTATTAGGCATCAATGAGAAAGAAGGAGTCAACAGAAAGGAAATAAAAGGAATATGGGCAGAAATAATAGCAGAAGACGGTCCCAAATATGAGAAGACAATCTGACATTCAGTAACTGCAGCATATAAAATTTCAAATAACATCACCCTGATTAAAAACACACCCAGACATATAATAGTCAAGATCCCAGAAATCCAGCAGAAGAGTAATATACTAAAAGCTGCGAGAGAAAAGAAACAGGCCACATTTAAAGGAAAACCCATCAGAACAATGGCAGATTTCTCTTCACAAACCATGAAGATCAAGAAGAGCATGGAACAGAGTGCTTGAAGTCCTCCATGAAAACAAATTTCAGCCCAGACTGCTATACTCAGGAAAACTCTCTTTCAAGTACGAGGGAGAAGTGAAATACTTCCATGACAAGGAGCAACGAAAGAATTTCATGATGTCAAAGCCAACCCTACGCAGAGCACTAAAAAGTATTTTAGAGAAGAACCAAAATGACGCATATCTATAAACAATTAAAAAATACTAAAAAAATAGACAACAGAAATTAGGGAGCTATTTTGCAAAACAGAAAGTGATCCAAGGACAGAGGTAGAGAAAGGAAGATGGTAGGTAATGAAATAAAAAGAGTTAAGATATGTTATACATGTACCTACCCCCTAAGATACATGTAAACATATGTGCTGCCAGCATATACTAATAAAAAATTGAAAAATACCTAGTGCCTTGGACCTGGGTGTGCAATTCAGTAGCAGAGCATTTGTCCCCTGAGTAGAAGGCCCTGAGTTCAATCCCTCGTGCAACAAAAATAGTAAACAAATAAATAAATAAATCCTTTGCAGATACACCTTCTATTAAGCCTCTGATCCCTCTGATTCAGATTCAAATACAACAGCATCTGGGCAGAGGAGCTGAAAGGAAAGAGGGAAGAGGCGGTTTCCAACAAATCTTGAAAAGAACTCGAACAGCACCGTCTTGCAGATTGGTCTTTATGAGGCGTACTCGCCTTAATCAGATACTTAAATGGTTGAGTGTTCTGGGTCATTTTTCTCAGAAGCCTTTCATTTCATGTGTAATTAGAAGCACGCCGATCTGTCAATGATGACAACCTTCAAAATGGTCAGCCTGTCACTGCCACCTCCCTAGCTGGGGACACAAATGCCTGCCTGATTACTAAGCGTCTTATTAAGGGGCTATTGTTCCCCAAAGCACTGGCAACTCCTCCTATCTCCCGATCTTTATCATCTTGCTTTCTACTTAAAGAAGGATTTATAAAGAAGGAAGACAATCCCGAAGACGTCCGCATCAGGCTGCATTCATAGGAGGTGAAGTGCATCTGGTCTTGTTACCCTGGGCTTTTGTTTTCCTATCTAGGGCTAAGAATAACTTGCAATTGCTTGCAAAACAGACAGGAAGTTTGCCAGAGCCACGTGTGGGACAGGAGGCAGCCACGAAGCTAAGCCCTACATCAAGAGTCCATGGCCTCTGCCAGGGACCCTAACTTTCCTAACTTTTCAGTCACATACTAACTTTACCGCTCTCAATTTGTACTGTAGTTACACTGTCTTTGCTAAAATTCACCAGATTTCACTGACGGCCTGCAAAGAATGCTTTAATTTTAAAAGCTCTGTCACTTCTCTATTGACGAAGGTAGAGAAAATACTTTTGTAAGTGATTAATTCTTTACATTTAACTGTTATCGTGATGCAGTGCACTTTCTTACTGACAGACACCTGTTTTCATGTTATCTGAGTTTCAGGGCAGAGAGACTGGTGATGATTGATAACAATGCTTTGCCTCTGCTGAGGTAGCACTGACCTTGAGAATCAGAAGTGGTCCCCAGGTTTGATCTCCAGCGTGCCTTGCTGGCCCAGCTTCCTGGGCATAGTGAGACTCAGATTAGGATTGGGCATGTAGGGCAGGCCTTAATAGCTCAGCGGATTAAAGCACCTGCAAGCAGGCACAGGGGCCAGGGATTCTATCCTGGAACCTTCCAGGCAGGCCCTGCCCCCAGGGGGCGCACTGAGATGACAATTGAGACTGGGCATGTGAGCCTGGTCTAGTAGTGAAAACTTGAACACCCTGTAAAGCCTTTCCTGAAGATACAGAGAGAGAGAGAGAGAGAGAGAGAGAGAGGTGGTTTCGTCCTCTAATCCGAGCATTGGGGAGGCTGGAAACAGGAGGATCGCTACGAGTTTGATCTGTTAGTGAGACCCTATACTGAACACATTTTTAAAAAAAATGTCCAGTCCCTTAAAGGTTAAGAATATTGGGCACGGTGGGGCACGGCCTCAGAGGCCTGTGTCTTGGCAGATTCCACCCAATCACACACCCACACGTGGACCCATTGCCACCTTCCCAGCACAGCCATTGAGTAGTGATACTCCTGTCCAGAACCCAGTGGTTGCTTGAAAGCTTTGGACTGGTTCTTTGTTTTGGCATACAAAGAACACACTTGAGTCTACAGAGAAGGTAATGGGAGCCGGCAGCCCAAGTCCGCCTCAAGTGGTACTTACTTCTTTGAAAATAAAAGCCCAGCTAGACAAAGACAGAAAAGGAGGCACTGAAGTGACGAGGGTGGAAAAGCAGGATTATAATGACAGAGGTGTGCAAGAAAGAAGCAATTAGGAGGTTTAACCTCAGACAGCTCTGAGAGCGCTGGTTCCAGAAATTACCTTGCAAACTCGAGCTGATTGGATGTCATTTCAACAGACTTTGAACTCGTGAGTACTTCACCTTTCTCTTAAAAACCACTTGTTGGCTGCAAGTGGGAACTGAGGAACACATCGTTGCCTTGAGCACTTTGGTCAGCAGTTTCTGTTTTTTTTTTTTTTTCTTTCTCTCTTGGTTGTTCTCTTCACCTGGTATTCCAGCACTATCCTACTTGTTTCTGGTGAGGTCCTGAGATCATACACCCAGCAAGAGCTTAGAGCAGGCCTTTCCAATTCCCTGCACCTGCCACGGTGCCTGGCCCCATCCAACACGGCCACAGGCCTGACAGGCGCTTGGGGAGGAATCAGTGGGCAACACAAGGAGAGCAGGAGGTACTACAGGCTGATTGACAACAGAAAAAATCACATTCAGGGTGCAGAGTCAGGAGAAGCAATGGTCACAGACTTGGTGTGTGTACACGTGTTTGTGTGCCTGTGTGTATGTGTGTGTGTATGTGTGTGTGTGTGTGTGTGTGTGAGAGAGAGAGACAGAGACAGAGAGACAGAGAGACAAAGACCAAGCCCTACTCAAGCTTCTGTAACTAGACCAGTGTTTCTCAACGAAGAGTGACTTTTCCTGCATCAGCACCCCTGCCTGTGTCAGCCTTCTGCTACTGTGACAGAAACCTAAGAAGAGCAACTGGTCCCACTGCTCTAAGACTGCTGTGAGGGCCTGGAGGGTCAGGAACAGCAAAGCTACTCGATTTCTGGAGGCCATAAATGAGAAGAGAGGAAGGTCAGGGACCAAAGATGCCCCTCGCGGGGCCTGTCCCTGGTGACATACTCCCCTCAAGTAGAACTTGTCCCCCAAAGTATCTCCTACCTCCTACTAGCACCACCTGCGGCTGACAGAGCCCTCGACCACATGAGCCTTTGGGAGATGTTACAAATAGAAGCTGTAACAGCACCCAAGAGATATGCAGTGATGCTTGGTGTCACTCTTGGTGTCGCAAGTGGGAGAGCCACAGATGGTGGCAAACGTGCTACTGCACAGAGGAGACTCTCCAGTGCGTGGGGCAGTGCTGAGGTCAAGGAAGCCTGAGTTAGGCTAATCCTTCCTACGTGCCAGTAGGATTACTATTTTAATTTCTCTAAGTCTCTTATGTCTCATAGGAATCAGGACACTTATAATCCGACACAGGGTAAACATTGAATGGTAAGACTTAGAGAAGATAATGAATGAAAAATTCTTGGATCAGGTAGAGCCTGGCACATAATAAAGGCTTAATTATTATCAGAAGATTTTGGTCATTATCATAAAATAAACATTTGCATGCACATATTTATAGATGTCAGGTGTTATGCAAATTGTCCCCTACATTGATAATTATTACTATATGTTCCTCTAGGCTCAAAACATACGTGGTAAAATATTGAATGTTGATATGTCACTGTTAATGAAATCATTGTGTAGTATAGGTATAGGGCTACAAATTGTTTATCAGGACACAATACCTAAAAACAGCCTATTATATTCCTTTCATTCTATTGGCAATGATGTCCTTTAACGCATTCTCAGTAATAACAATCAGGCAATCATACATGCAAACTCTAAAGTGTTTTATCCTTCTCTTCAGACAAAATAAAATCAAGAGAGGTGTGTCTAAAATCTATTACTGTTGCCTGGACAGACTGCTGAGGCCCATGCAGGTACTGATTCTGACAGGAAAGATAAGGGACACACGTAACACTTCAAATAAATCAATTTCCTTTATTAGCCTCCGCGTGTTATCATTTGCTTTTACTGTATGATTTGTGGATCAAGTTCATCATTTTCATGAGAAGATCAATTTCAATATGCAGTTCTACTAGGAAGGCATCAGAGTCTGGAGGGAGGACAAGCTCTGCAGGAAAGCTAACTTTTGTGGTTGTTTCTAGCTGCCCAGTTGTTCTGTCCCGAATGTCTTTCCCGTTGTTGGCAGCTGCTCAGTGAAAATGTGTTCTGGCTGTGACTGGGCATATTTTCTAATGGAGGCCAGTTGGATCGTTTTCCCTAAATTCTGGACAATGCTTAGCGTAACCAGAAGAGCAAGAAATTATCGTTGGAAAGGCAGAACCCCTACGAGACTACTGAGTTACACTTGCTATTTAGAATCCCCAGCCACTTCACTTCCTGCCCACCCGTGGGTGCCGCTCTCCCATCCTCTGCCGTCTGTGCAGCAAATTATACACAGTATTCCAAAAAATTTCTATTTTGTTTTCCTCTCTAGCCATAAGCTAAATAAACCTGTTTTTGTTTTGTTTGTTTGTATATAATCAAGTTAAGACTGTTACTGATAAGAACACTGAACTACTCAGGATATTATTACGTATTATTGTCTTTTATAAATCTGGGCCCATATATGATATATTTCTTCTGGGTATTTTTTTTTTTTTTAGTATGCATGCACCTTATGCTTCAGTCAATAAATCTGTGTGGGAAATGATCAGGCAGCCTTCCAGTGGTATTTTTTTTAATTAGTCAAGAGGACTTGTGCTATATTTCTATACTTAACAGTTTACCCCAAAAATATCAACAAATAATTTCATAACTAGCAACCTTTTTTAATTCTATCTAGCTTAACACTAAGAAGATTTAAATAATTTGAGCCAAGGAAAATAGCCACATTTAGTTAATATTTAAATGTATAATTCTGTGGAAATACACATATGCATACAGATCTTTAAGAACACTTCAGATTTCTCCACGCTTTGATGAACTGTTGACCTATGATGAAATGAAGGGCTTCATAGAAACACTCACTACTGGGACCTCACATAGCCAGGCCGCGGGCAGCGGAGGTCATAGATCAACTTGTGAGTATGCATACATGCCAGGCAGTGTTCAAACCTATCCATGAATCCTTCCCCATAACTCTCAGCATCTGCCTGCTGGACAGCCACGAGGATAATAATGAGTTATGTCCATAACGTGAATAGAATATGGATATCCCAGAAATGTCCTGTACATAAAACCCAATGATAAATACAGTGGCAATACAAGAAATACTAATGTATAGCAATAGAAGAGAGGCTTTACAGATCAAAGACAGGGCTAGGGAGATAGCTCATCAGTCTAAGTGCCTGAAATGCATAGCAAGACCTTGTACCAAGTACAGTAAATAAATAAATAAATTAATAAATTAATTAATTAATTAAAATAAATAAATTAAAAGGGCAGATCAAATACAGAAAATAAAGAAAACCAAGAAACTGGGAAGGTCCTCAGAACATCAACAGATGAATGAAAATAAAGAAAATGAAGGGAAACCAGTTAAGAAAGAAAAGCCTAAAGTCGAGGTTAAAAATAACCTATCACAGCAGTGAAGGTCAGTAATGTGGACCACATAGATCATTTGCTGTCATTTTGGCATTTCCTAAGATCTAATGGTGCAGAAGACACAACAGAAATGGGAAGAAATATGAACTTAATATTGATCTCACTCTATTCTGGCATCTAACTTCACAGGAAAGATCAATTCCTATTATCAGAGCATGGATTTTGTTTTTACTAAGATCCCAGACAGCTTTCCTAAAAGAACATAGAAGAATAAGTGCCATGGATTAAAGAATTTGTATTTGTAGCAGATGAACGCAGCCAAAGAACATAGGGGTCTAAGGGCAAGACGCCCAGGTCTAGAGTCAATGGGAGGGACCACACATCTATACTGCACTCAAACCCCGGCTCTGAAGATGGAGCGGTGGGTGACGCCTGGAATCCCTTGTTATATTAGTGAGCCTCAGTTCTTCCTGCTAAAACAGAAAGCACACGGCACACTGGATCCTCACAAGGATTAACCATGATAGCCCAAGTTATATACTAAATTATAAGCCGTACGTTATTTTACTCTGATTTGATTGCAAATTTAAAAATTCGCCATTGATTGCAGAACATTTAGTGGACAACTTGTGTGTAAGGAAACTGTTAACTCGAATACTACCGAATACACAAGTCCTAAATTAATTATAATCCTTGTCTTAAAATGATAGAGGATGACCGAATGCTGCCTAAGGTAAATTCAAAACTTCACATGCACTGATGTATATAGAGTATTTGAAATGATCAGTTGACAGAGGTGGTCTTGACGCACTGTACAAACTGAAGTCTTTTGTTAAAAAGGTACAACAGCGTGAATTGATCACCCTGGACTTTGGATTTTTACAATGCAAAATACTCTTGTTTAAGTAACAAGTTGACTTCACTAATTCATCTTATAGTAATAACTGAGACTATAACGATCACTGTAATTACTCAAGTAATATAAAGAGTTGGATTCTTTCCTGCCATCATAGATCTGAAATTGTCCTTCTTTGAGAAGATATACCTTTTTACTTTAAGTGACAGAAACCAAAAAGGAGACAGAGAGAAACGGGTTCACATTGCAACATCCAGGATAAGTTCCCCTTTCTTCCCATCACAGTCTCCGTTTATCAATCATAATGTGCTCTCCTGTGCAACACTAAAACCTTGTAGGTGTTTTGCTGGATGTGTCTTTAAAGGTATGTGGGAAATACCTGAGAGCTTTGCAAATGCAAACAGAGAAACACCTTCCAGGGCCTCAGAGATAAAGGAAGCATCAGAGTGCAATTCTGATCACAGAAAAGTTGAAAGGAAAAACCCTAATAAGAGTGTGCCACTTAAATGCTTAATAATTCTAAGCAGTAGTGGGAACTTAAGAGGACAGAAGCAAAATATAAGACCACTTTCATCCTGCAGTCAGTAGCTCAGGAAACGTCCCTGAATGTCATGTCCAGCTCCTCTCTGCCATGATCATTTAAGCAATCCTACCCATGTAGGAATCAGCAAGAGAGGACAGATAGATGACTAAATGAAATCAGGAAAACAATGCATTTCTTAAAAAGTGTAAGAACAAGCAAAAAAGAAATCCTGGAGTTGAAGGACACAATGATAGAAATTAAAAAAAAAAAAAAATCAATAGAGAACTTCAGTGTCAAACTTAATCATGCATAACAGTAAGTAGGGGTTTGCCTTAACACAATACAGCCTGTGCATAAAGAGCCCCCAGCTAAGACCAAGAATGAGAGATGACATTCTTGTCAGGTCTGTTCAACACAGTAATAGGAATTCCGGCCGAAACAATTAAAACAGAAAAAGGAATGAAAGCCATACATACAGTAAAGAGCATATTGCTTCTTCACAATGACAATGAACCATCTGCAAAAATAAATTTAGAAAATATTTCTCTTCATGGAGCATAAAGCATACTTGGGAGTCGATTTAGCCAATGAGGTAAAAGATAAATGCGATGTAAAGTAGAAAATATAGATGAAATAAATTCCAGATTGAAGAGGTAGAAAGGCACCGTGTGTACCTATGCTGGAAAAATTATGCTGTAGTGTAGACTAACAGTGTCTCCCCGAAGCATCATGTGTTCAGAGGAGGGGTTCCTGAAGGGCGGGTGGATCATAGGGCAAATAAGTGAGACAAAGTAACATCCAAAGTTAAGGAAGACAAAGTATATTTAACTCACAGTTTGTGGAAGTTTCAGTCTGTAGACTGCTGGCTCCAAGGCTGGGTGGCACAGGGCAGAGGGTGGCAGTTCCTGGTGTAGAAGATAGCAAACACAGCAAGAACACAAGGGTGTTGGAGCCTTGCCCTGAAGCAGGTGTGCCACCTATACTCCCGATCACAAATCCTACAATTAGCTGCCTCCAAGATGCTCATCTCTGTCAGTGTGTGAGACTTTCGGGGCAAATCCAGACAGAAGTCATGATGCCCACAGATGAGCTGATAACTAATCGTGCTGTTGGGAGGTGGGCTGCAGTCCAAGGTAGGTCACCGAATTGTCACCTGGAAGTGTCTGTCCCCTCCCTGTGTTCTCTTCTAGCTCTGCCTCCTGACTCCCAGGATGTGAGAGCAGTTTTCTACTGCCAGATACTTTTACTCTGCCCTTTCTGCCTGGAAGCCAGAGAACCATGGACTGAAATCTCCAAATATGTCAACCAAAATAAACCTCTCCCCTTTTTGCTATAGGTGTCAGGTGTTGTGTTCCATTGATAAGAAAGTGACCAGGGTAAATTAGTGGCATCACCATGACCATTCCACTAAAAATATCTTTAGATTTAGTTGTCATGTTGATTGAATTTTCAAAATCTTTTTTTTTTTTCATGGAAATAGGGAAAAGTTCCTAAAATACTTATAGAATCTCAAAAGTCAACGTTATTGTAAAAAATTCATGAACAAAGCCAGAGACAGCAAACCTCGTGACTTAAGTAATATTGCAAACTATGGGCTAGAAAGGTAGGTTGGCAGTTTAAGCCCTGGCATGGCAAGCACGAGGACCAGCCCCAGAACCCCAGGTGTGGTGTGCTGCCATAAAACTGAGGGCAGTGGTGGACACTTATAACCCCAGCGCTGGGTCGGCTGAGACAGGAGGCTCACCACAAGCCTCAACTGCGTAGCAAGACCCAGTACTAAAGAAAAGAAGACAAAGAGAAAGAAAGACAGAGAGAGAGAGAGAGAGAGAGAGAGAGAGAGAGAGAGAAAGAAAGAAAGGAAGGAAGGAAGGAAGGAAGGAAGGAAGGAAGGAAGAAAGTTAATGCAAACAAATCGAAAAGAGCATTATATTGTCATAATAATATACGTAATAACTAACAAAACAGGATAGAAAGTTCAAACATAAAACTACACATGTTTGATTAAGATCCCAGTAATTCAAAGTGAAAAAGGCTGGTCCTTCAATAAATAATATTAGGCAAGCTGGATATCCACAACAGAGCAAATGAGAATTATACCTCATAGCATATATGACAGTCAAAGAAAAATGGAATTAAGACTAAATGTAATACTTAAAACTGCAGAACTATTAGGACAAAACATATGTAAAATGTTGCCCAACATTGATCTAGGCAAATATTTCTTAGATATATTCTCAGAGGCACAAGAAACAAAGAAAAAATAAACAGACAGAGGTACATCACTGTTGTATGTTATGGTCCGGTGCCTGAAAGGACAAGAAGATCGGATGAATAGGTCTCACTGAGATCTGTCTCTCTCGAAGTGAGCCCAGAGCTCCAGAGGCATCTCCTTTTTATTTAGGACTATAACCTCTGTTGACCTTCAATATTTGTTTAATGCTAGGTTTACACAATTGTTAAATAAAAGGATTACAAGGAGGAGCAGAGATAATCACCAACATCTCAAGTAAGGGTGGAGACATCGGGATAAGCTGTTACCTGCCTTCTTAAATCCCAGGTTTCTGGAATCTCTAAGTAACAGATTACAACCCGCTCTAAGCTTCGTTTATTGTTCTTCACTTCTTTAAGATGCTAGTTTCTTATCTCTACACATCCCAATGAAAAGCTTTCTGAAACGCAAAGGAAGACAGGTATGGTGATACACACCTTTAACTCCAGGACTCAGGAACCTGAGGCAGGAGGATTGCTGTAAATTGGAGGCCAAGGTTACATAGTGAGTTCAAGGCTAGACTGGCCTATATATAGAAAGAACCTTTCTTAATAAATAAACAGCAGCAGCAACAAATAATTTGTAAAATATATGATAACCCAAAGATTGAGATAAAGTATTTGTAAGCCATACATCTGATAAGGCACAAAAATCCTAAATCTAGAAGCACATCAAGCGATTCAACTGAAGAAACAATCCAGTAAAAAAATAGATGAATGATCTAAACAGACATTTCCTAATAGAGTACACATAAATGGCCAAGGTATATCAATAAAGTGCCTAATATAATGGTTTATCAATGAAGTAGCTATCAACCAATGTCTGTTAGAATAGCTATTACCAAAACCACACCACATAAATGTTGGCAATGCATAGAGAAAATGGAACCTTGTACACAACTGGTGGAAAAAGCAACTAATGCACTCCTTGTGAAAAACAGAATGAAAACTGCTCTGAAAATAGACAGCGTAATTACTACGTGAGCAAGTGGTCCATTCTGTGTATACACCAAAGGAACTGAAATCAGTAGATCGACCGCGCATCAACATTTCCATTTACCAATGTAGCTCTAGTCACACTAGCTGAGAAGCAGAGGCAACCCAGGTATGTGTTCTTAGGTGACTTGGTAAATTAAAAAAAAAAAAAATACTGTCTATAAATTTACACGGTGGAAGCCGGGCATAGTGGCACATGCCTGTAATCCCAGTACTTGGGAGGCTGAGGAAGGAGGATCGGTGCAAGTTCAAGACCAGCCTGGGTTACAAAAGTGAGCTCAAGGCCAGCCTGAACTACACAGTGAGAAACAGTCTTAAAAAGACTGCTATGGGTTATGTCTAGTTGTTCCCCCAAAGCCTCGGGCAGTCATGGGGCAGCGACTTCTAGAGTTTGACACTCGATCCATGATCCCCCTGGGATTATGTGTTTTCATACTGATGAGATTATAGTCTGGGTACTGCTGGGAATTATAGGTGTGGCCTGAGGTGTATAGGCTAAGGCAGAGAGCTGGATGTAATTTAAAGAGAGACAGAAAGACAAACTAAAGCTGTTGCTCTGCTGCCCTGTTTGGTTGGCTGCCTCTGTCACGACTGTTGCTATTCTGCCACCATGAACTGGATGCTCTCTGCTCTGTTCTACTCAGCTTTGGGCCAGCTGAATAAAGACTGAAACTCCACAAACTATGAGCTAAATAAACCTTTTCTTCCTTCATTTTGAGTGTTGGATATTTGTCCCAGCAACGAGTAAAAAGTAACTAAGACAAAGACAAAAATAAATAAGTAAGCAAATAATAAACAAACAAACAAATAAATAAATAAATAAATAACACCCTGGGGAATTATTCAGTTCTAAAGACAGGAAGTCCACTATTTGTAACAGTATGAATGAACCTTAAGGACGATATGTTAATGAAATAAACCAGGCACAGACAGACAGATAACATGACTAACATGACTTCTTTATGTCTAGAATTTTAAGCACTCAAAGTCACAGCACTCGGGAAGCTGAGGCAGGAGGATCAGTGCGAATTCAAGACCAGCCCGGGCTACAAAAGTGAGCTCAAGGCCAGCCTCAACTGCATAACAAGACCCTGTCTCAAAAAGACAAAAAAAAAAAAAAAAAAAGTCATGGACGTGGAGAGTAGAAGGACGATGGTGAGAAGCTGGCAAGAGGACAGACAGCATAAAAGGGAGGTGATAAAGAAGGGGAGCCACATATTTTTAATGCGAGAAAAAATATTTAGCGATACATTGCACAGAATGGTGACTGTAATAACTAAGGATGCAATACATGTATCAAAATTACAAAAAAAAGTAGGTTTAAAATGTTTTCTCACCCCAAAGAATGCAAAATAATAAATCTATAAAATTAGCCTGACATATTCTATGTTATAAAAATGTATTGAAACTTCCTACCTCATAAACAGTTACTGACCAATTAAAAACCTTTAAAAATGAAATAGAAGACCATTCGGAATAGTGACGACAAAATATAAGGAATTTGTGAGCGTGAAGAACCTGCTACTATTTAGCTAAATGTGTGGCAAAGGCAATTAGGAAAAGTGATATCAATTTTTCACTTTACTGTTTATTAACTACACGTATGGAGAGGCAAGGAGGGCTCAACATTCCTGCCAAATCTGGGGAAGATCTTCACCACCCGGAAGAAAACAGGAGGAGACGGAAAGTCCCCCAGATGGTGCAGGATGGCAGTGATTTATGGGTAAGCGCACGCCCCTCTAGAGCTCAGCGGAGCACCAGAGAGGAGGAGGCCCACATGGAAGCAAGGGAACAGACCGACCAGCTGCTTCCACCGGATGTTATTATCTACATGACTGGTACAGGTTAATTTCCTTTCCATGGGGCAATTATCTGTAAATTTTCACAAAGCCTTAGCATAAAAGAACTGAAAAAAAAAAAAAGATTAAAAATGCTCTGACAAAAAATTCCAAAGTGTTCACTTTTTTAGTTTTAAAAATAGACAGATTACATTTTAGGGGTGGGTACACGCAGACTTACTGTTTAGTAAAGAGCAGAGTCCATGGTGGTGCAGATCTGTCATCCCAGCACTTGGGAGGCTGAGAGAGGAGGATCGCCGTGAGTTTGGGGGCAGCTAGTGGACACAGCAAATTCAAGGCCAGCCTGCCCTAATAGCAAGACCCTGTCTAAAAAGCAAAAAATAAAGACAAACATAATAGACTCAAGAAGGGCCAGCCAAATAGCTCAGAGGGTTAAAGCACCTGCAATCAGGTACAGGGGTTGGGGTTCGATCCCTGGGCCTGATGTGCCAGCCCTGCCTCCGGGGTACCCTGAGATGGCAATGGAGACTGTGTATGGTGGCTCTCACCTGTAACCCCAGCTCTTGGGAGCCTGTGAACAGGCAGATCTCTATGAGTCCGATCTAGTAGTGAGACCTTGAACACCCTGTAGACCCTTCCCTAAAAATGCAAAAAAAAAAACAAAAAGAGTCAAATTTTTACAAATAAGATAAACTATGTAGCCTTCATTAGATTGATTGATTGATTGCATTACTGGGGAATAAACCTGGAGTCTTCCTTTAAATTATTTACTTATTTGACATGGGCTCTTCTTATGTTCACACTTGTGGTGGTTCTCCTGTGTCAGCCTCCCCAGAGCTGGGATTACAGGTGTGAGCCATCGTGCCTGGTTTCAGGGTAGCATGGCATACCTGGGATTCCTGGACTGGCAGGGAATGTGGCATCAGGGATCAAACCAGAGTCCTTGTGTTTGCCAAGCAGGTGCTTAGACTGCTGAACAGTCTCCCCAGTCCTAAAATGTTGGTGCGTGCTAGGCAACTAGTCCACCAATCAGCTGTAATTCCAGCCCCATTTCAAATTTTATTTTGAGAGATTCTTGGTAAAAGAAAAAACGGTCAGGCTAGCCTCTTTCACTTGGACAATAGAGTTAAAAGTCTTGGTGACAAAATCCCAAGCAAACTCAGTTTCTAGTTGCTTAAACATGATCTACTTATTACATAACCATTCCATATGAGAAATATGACTCCAGTCAATCCATATTATTGATCATTCAATAATTAATATCTGTCATATACAGGCACTATGCTGCATGTTAGAGGATATTCTGATGAATAGAATGTGTATGCCTTACACAAGTAGAGACTAGCCAAAATAGAGCCCGTTCAAGAACAGCGTACGTAATTCTGCAGCCACATAGAGTGATAAAGCATAAGGAACATGAACTGGATGATAAAGCCATGCTGAATAGGTGACTAAGAGGGAAAGTGACCTGCTTAGACCAGCTAGATGTATCTCAAACCTCAGCAGACACGAGAATCCTATGCAGGGCTTGATCACATGGACCAGGAATCCCATATCTAGAGTTTCTGCCTCCAAACTACTGCAGCCCTCAGAAAAAGGTGCATTTCTAGGGCATTCTCAGGTGTTGTTCACAATGCTGCGGGGTGAAACGCACTTGAGGAGGCTCTCATCCAGAGCACAATGCTTAAGCCAGAAACAGGCAGGAAGTGGCTAGCGATGTCCTCACAAGTGCTCTGAAACTGTGCCAGCTCCAGAGTCTAAAGCTATCCCGGGCTTGAGCTGAGTAGCAATAACAAAGCGAGCTAGGGCTCCTGCTCTCATCCTTCCCCAAAGAAGGATTTCTATTGCACTCTTCTAAGCTTACAACCTATAAGAAATCTGATCAAGAAATATAAACAACTGACTCTCAAATTAAATAGTACCCTTAAAAGGCATTCCTAAACTAACATGGTTTCTGGCATCCAAAGGACTTGGTGTTACCAGGCCACATTTCATAGAGAAGATTAAAGAGACCAAAGGGTGAGAGCTGCTTTCAAACACAAAGCACAGTACAGATTGCGGCAAGAAAGGCATTTCACTGAGCAGGTGTGAATGTGCCATTCCTGGAACAGTGATCTCAACGACATGTAATGGAAATGCATGCTTGATCGTGTGGCTTGAAATACTCAACTAGCACCCAAAGGAGGGTATTTTTTTTTAACATTTCCAAGGCTAAAGTCTACCAATAAATTTTCATGTTAGGGGATCCTCAAGCATTAGTCCTTCCCTGGAGTTTCTAAATAAGGTGAATCTCAGTAACCTGATTTTAATGGGCACCATCAGGTACTATGGAAGAGGAGATAGAGGACTGCAGTTTGAGGAGTGCTTGGTTAAGGCCTTTTCCTTCTAAAAGGCAAAACCCAGATATACAACATCTCCTGCGGTGAGAGAGAAATAAATACACGAAACGTGTTCAGCATCACCGGCCATTAGAGAAGTTAAAACCACAGTGAGATTCCCACTCATGCTCTGTAGAAAGAACAGTTCTCATAAAGAAACCAAGAGCCACAAATGTGGCCAGTGCTACGGGGAAGAAGCAACTTTTCTGCCTTGCTGTAGGAATGGAAATCAGCACAACTGCTACGAACACCAGCTTGCAGATTCCTTACAAAACTAAACCTAGAAATTCTATGTGACTCAAGTACCCTCCGTCCAGGCACTTCTCCCAAATCGATGGAGACAGTGGATCATGCACACCCATGTTTATAGCAGCCCAATTCATAACAGCTAACTCCTGAAACAGCCTATACACCCACCGACAGAAGAGTGTATAAAGAAAGCGGTATTTACGCAAAGTGGAGTACCACTCCGCCACAGTGAACGATAAACTCAGGGCACATGTAGGACTGTAGATGACAATCTTAAATGAAACAAACCAGCCAGAGTGAATATCACAAGTTTAAAAATAATAGCTTGTTTCCTATTAGAAAGCAAAAATATAGACACAGAGTAAGAACAAAAGGTAGACATTGGGAAGTAAAAAGATACATCCTTCTTACAAGGATTTAGGGATGGCGGCAGAGCACAGGAGAGGCGGGAAAAGGAATGGAAGGAGAGTGGAGGTATGGGGCGGACAAGCTCTGACCTTCCACAAAGATGTAACTGTTACGCAATGCAAATATTTACTTATAAAATAAAAACCAGAAGAAAAGAAATGCAACAGGAAGGCGTACAATGAATCAGGCATTGTGATCTCTCTCTCTCTCTCTCTCTCTCTCTCTCTCTCTCTCTCTCCCTCTCTCTCTCTTTCTCTCTCTCCCTGTCTGTCTGTCTGTCTGTCTGTCTCTCTATCTCTCTCTCCCCGTGATTGTGTGTTTATTTTCAATGCTCAGTCTATATAATAAGCATTTTAGTTCTTTTTGCCTCCAAAGGCTCTTGGTTGAATCCGTATCATTCTTTCCAGGGATTACTGCAACTCCCTCCTGTCTAGCTTGTGGCTAGGTGTTACCTCCAGTAATGAAAATCAAGGACAAATTAGTTTCAGCATTAATAGGCATCATATAATGCTCGTCTTATCTGTCTACGACAGAAATTATCAATAAGTTGTTTTAAGTTAGTATCTTTGTGTACTAAAAAATATATTCTTTTTTTCTCCCATTATTTTCATGATCGTCTTTTCCTTTTCGAGCTCTATCTATCCTTTTTAATAAGGCTCTTTTCTGATCATTTCTTGAAAGCATTTCTTTAACAGTATTTTAATTCATATTTAATTGGTGAGAAAATTGAGATCCAGCGATGTAAAATACCGTGTCCAGGCTGGTGTCCAACAAAAATGGGTCAGAGAGCCAGAGCACAAGCCAAGGGCTTGGAGTCCAATTGAGATACACTTCCGCTGCCCTGAGCACAGGGCCACCAGCCTCCATACAGCTACAGCAGGCACTAAATGTTCGCCTAGGGATGTGTTTGGTGGGGATGGTAGAAACAAAGCGAAGCGTAGTTTAACTGTAGCCTAAGGCTAGGAAAGATCAGTGGACACCTGAAAATATCCACAGGTAGTGTCCAACCAAGAGTATTCATCAATACCGGATTCACTAATTCCAAGTTCTTCCCAGTAATACTATGCTCCGAAGGACTACTTTACATCGCTCTTGGAAAGTGTTAAAGTGCGCGTGGTGCTGCCCTCCTATAATCCCAGGTGTGCAGAGATTGAGACAGGAGGATCATTATGAGCCTGAGCTGCCTAACGCAACCCTGTAACAAATAAATAAAACATTTTCAAGGCTGGGCGTGGTGGCTCACGCCTGTAATCCCAGCACTCGGGAGGCTGAGGCAGGAGGATCAGTGCGAGTTTGAGACCAGCCTGGGCTACAAAAGTGAGCTCAGGACCAGCCTCAACTGCATAGCGAGACCCTGTCTCAAAAAGACAAAAAAAAAAAAAAAAAAAAAACATTTTCAAAAATGTGCATTATGGAAGGGCAGAGATCAGAGACAAAGGCGTGCTCCAGAGACTGTGAGCTGTTTGCTGGATCGAACGCAAACTCACCAGCAAGTGATTGAGTCTCCGGAAGCCTCCCCTTGGCCTCTCCCTTGTGAGCTCTGCTGCTTACCTCAGGGGTTTTCTAAGGTGCAGGTACAATGTCTACCCAGCATTCAATACATATCTAGCACACAATACATGTTGAATAGATGTTGCTTATTATCTTTTTATTAATACTGTAATATTGAAAAATCATGTGATGCAGTTAATACAGTGGAGTAAAAGAACCAAAGAAGGCCAATAGATGTATTAAAAGATGGCAAACATAGTTATCATCTCAAGAAGATCAAACTAAACAAGCAGCAGACACAGCTGTATTCCTCGAAGGACCAGGAAAATGTCAACTTCAACCGTATAAAATGTTGGTGTAGATAAATAGCATTCTCTTGCATAAACTGTAAATCAGTACAACTCCATGGTCATTTACAATTTATTTGAAATTTTATTTAGATGCTGGGATGCAGAAATTGCCTTCTGTCGCTAATGTGCCTGTAACAGGAGTGAGTGGATTCCTGTGAGGGTGCCAATATTCAACACTGTAGAGTTTGAGAGGCTTAGTTTTTCTCCTCACAGTTGAAGTCTGCTATCATAGCATGAAAGGAGCCATAGACGATATGCAAACAATAGGTAAATAAATGAGCAGAGCCGTGACTTAATCTAATCCTACTTGTAGATAATGAAATGTGAAGTTCACACAGTTTTCTAGAATCAAGGAATATTTATCTCTTTAACTTTTGTCAACCAATAACAAATACACAGCAAGGCCTGATTTGGCTTACAGGTGAGGTAGTTGGCCCGTTCCCATCTTCGAGTGAGCCTCACACTATGCAGAGGGGCAAGGGGGCAGACCACCAAGGCTCTGAGTTGCTGGAAATAACCATCAACTAACTAGTCAAGAGGGAAATGGTTCATATGAGTACATCCAGTGCCACAGCATGCCAGGTCAGTACAAAGAATAACGCACTGGATGAAATGTAAAAGACACTTAAAGGATTGCTCAGTGAAAAGAAGACGGAAAGAAAAGATTCAACCACACCGTGACACAGCAAGCTGAGATGCATTTCAACCCTGGAGGTTTATGTCCCTGCACTGCCCTGACACTGAGAAAGTCTCTTTGGGAGCACCGAGCTGCAAGCTCAGAACACAGGACCGGCTCTGTTCTCCTTCCTGCTCACGACGGTTGGGCCTGCTCTTGGAACAACCACATGGCAAGGCAGGCATAGGCTTGAGCAGGAAAAGGCAAAGAAAACGAACTAGAACAAGCCAAAGAGCACATGTGCATTACAGAACACCTTTGAGACTCTGGGGCAGGTTCCTGCTGTGTTTCTCAGAGAAGGTCGCCGTCCTCCGTGACTGCGCAGCTGATGGCGGCATCAAGAAAACACAGTGTCAAGTCCCATTTCTGAGCTTCCTGGGGCTCCCATCGACATGAGCTTGCCTAACCAGATCAGAGAAGAAAGTGGCCCCAGTAAAGACCCTGTCTCAGTTCATTACTCAACACCGGTTAGACATGATTAACATCCCTGGCTAATTACGTGTTAAGAGCAGCTCTGGTTGTAATGGCTCCCAGAGGTCTGCGAAGTTGACTTCATTTACATGGTTGTCTCCTTTCGAAAGGTCTCAGTCAAACACTGCCGAAATCTACTGAGCATTTCATGAAGTCCTGCGCCATCCACTCAGAGTTTCAAATACAGCATCGTCCTGCGAAGCATAGCAAATGCCTGAGATACACATTTGTTTCGTGCATAAAGCAAGAAGGTGTGTATGGTCCGGGCACAACGGACCTCTTGCCGAAATGAATATTTTAAGGACCTACAAACCCATGTGCATTAAATAATTATTACGTTTTGTGATCTTGGCTAAAAGACTAAAGTGGGTTTAGATGACAGAGTACCCCTCTCTCCTTAAAGGAGACAATATTGTAAAACTCAGGGATCTAGAAGTGTTCAGCAAGTTTTTATTTTATTTTCCAGTCTGCTTTAAATATGTGTCCAAAGGGGCCAGGGAGATAGATCAGTGGACTAAGTGCTTACCTGCCAAGCACAAGGTCATAAGTTTGGTCCCTGGTACCGCCAACAATAATTAAATAAAAAAAGAAATATGTGTCAAATATATTAAGATCTTTTAAATATATGTCAAATAAATTAATACATTTAGTTGTTTCTCTTAAATATATGGTAAGCTCATTAATACATTATTATAGAACACAATAAAATATGGCATATATTTTACCTATTAAACATTCAAAACAGGGGCCAGGCAGGATGGCTCAGTGGTCTAAAGTGCCTGCTTAGGAAAGTTTAGGCAGCTGCATAGACTACGGTTCGATCCCTGGCACCACATGATGTGTCAGCCCTGCCCTCAGGGCACGCTGAGCTGGCCATAAAAAATAAATAAGCAAAAGTTCTGAAACAACAAAAATAAATAAATAAATAAATAATTTAAAAAATCATTCAAAACATGCACTTACATGGACAGTGCAAACCCTCAGATAGCACTGCATTAGGATTTCTTGTGTTTTAAAAATAATACTGAGCCTAAATGATACCAAGTGTTTCCTAAATTTATTTTTCTTTATTTTTTTGTTTCCCAAATTTAATTGAAAGACAAATAATTATCCCTTTTCTTTTTAAAGCAACTTGCTTTGTTAATTATTCAGTATAATAAAAGCAAAAATCATCCATGTCAGATACACATTCTCACTGTAAATAATCTCAAAATAATCCATCATATATATATATATATATATATATATATATATATATACCAGTTTTTCTTCTAATGTTGTCGTTACTATCCAAGATTTACATTGTTTTAATTTTTTTTGTCACGAGAGAGGTTGCAATGTATAATCTTGTTTATATGCTTTTATCTTTATAGAATAATCTTAAGATTCTCAAGGAGATTGCTGGGTAAAGAGCTATTACATTTTAAATTAGTTTTTAAAATTTAAGATTATATAGCCAAGTTATCAAGTCATGAATACTGCTTGCAACATTTCTCTGCATATTATGCAGAATTGGATATTACATACTTTTTCAGATGTGTTTTCATAATGGGGGTCGGGAGGAAAATTCAATCCTTTTTTTATTTAAAAAATAAATTGGTTGTATTGGTTATTTTAAATTTTTTCTTTTGAAAATTGCCCATTGTAGCTAGGGTCCTGTTTTCAAATGGTTGGCTCAAAATAACGTTTCTGTAGAGATTCCTAGATGTTTAGCTTAACTACTGCTCAGGCCCAAGTGTAATATAAACTGTTTCACCTGGTGTGGTGTTTGCCACTTTGACGCTCTCCTTGCCAGATGCATCCATGGACATTCTCCGTGGGATCCCAAGCTGGCGTACGTCCTTGCTTCCAATCTACCTTATCTTGCCCACCTTACACGTCAGGATGAATGTCCCCGCTGCCCTGTTTGCCACCTGCTTTGCTGGCTGCTGCCTTCCTACCTGTTCCTGCCTTCATGCTATCACAATTTGTGCTCCATAAAGCACTGAGATTTCTCCGCATCCCCAGGCTTTTTTTTTTTTTTTTTTTTTTTGTTGTTTTGTTTTTTGTTTTTCTAAACGAGAATAAAGCTTTGCCCAAAGACAGTTTTGATGAGCGGTCCAGAAAAGCTGCTTTTCTTCATCGGCATTTTAGAAATACTGCTCCAGCGCATTGGAACCCATCTGTCTCCACGGCCTACATCATTCTTGGCGTTATGCCGTCTGACTCCGCGGCGCGAACGCCACGCTCTGCTCTTCTTCTTTTTCACTGCTTAGCTGTCTGTTCGGTCGGGTCTCACTGATTTAGTGGACCTTTCCTCAGTCCCTCTCTGCGTTCTGCACCCGGCCTGGAAAACGCTGCTTCCCCACTACATGCTCGCTCCTTTATCAGCAGAAAGAAATTGAGTTCAGCGCATGCTTTAGCATAAGTGGATCTGGGCCCAGCGTCACAGAGGTGTGCAGACTTTTTCAGAAGGGGGGACCCAAAAATTTTCATTACGTTTTCCAAAACTTGTTAAATAGTAACATGCTAGATTAAATTTTCATCCCACAAATGAGATCTACGTTTTTTTCTAGGAGAAGATTATGATGTTCCTATATGTGATTTCACTACTTTATGCTGTTTTACATACTTTGTATGAGGTATTGTATTTAATACATAGGAAAATATGATATCTATGCACTTATATTATCTATGCTATGATGAGAGCTATGATCACAGAAATCATTACTTTGTTAAAATCGTATAATATTTATAATCACGAAGGTTTGCAATAAACTTTCAAATGTTTTGAGCCTCCTATATCTTAATTTGTTTGCTTACTTGGGAATTTACATCAAACATTGAAAAAAAAAAAAAAAAACGATTCAGGTTGAAATTGGACATCTGCTGAGGGAAAATACATCTCGTGGAATTGGGGAGGACAGGACAAAGAGGGTTGCAGAATTTTATGAACAGTTGTGCGGGGGTTGCGTGAGGGCTGTCAGGGTGCAGGAAGCACCAGCATCTAATATATGTCAGGGAGACCTTTGGAATTGTAAGGCCATATTTTGGCCCATTAAACATCTGCGAATTTAACATTTTCTGACCGATTGCCAATTTTTCCATCCGCTCTCAGCCTGCTTGTTTTTGATCGCGTGTGACAGATATTCCAATTTGACTATCCAAATACAATTTACCCCTTTAACAGCTCCTCATTCTCCACGACCCTACTTCCTGAAGACCAAACATTGGTAGTACGGAAATACTCCAAGATGTGTGTGTGGACTGCGGCATAAAGGGAGAGAACAACCAGTGGATTTGTTAACAAGGAAATGCGTGCAGAAGAGTCCAGAATCCATCTTATATTCTGCCTGACACTGCTTGAAATCAAGTGATAGTCGGCCTTCATGTGTGCATGTCCCCAAGCCCAACGGCGTCTTGAAAGCTCATCCTTTTCGTAACTCGTCTCGGGTTCTCACAGCTCTTTTTATATCTTATCACATTTTACACATCTAAAGGGAATCAATATTTCATTGTTCCTCACCGCCTTCTATTTTTTGTTGTTGTTGCTTTTGTGGAGGGACAATCAATTATGATTTGCATGCACTCAAGGGCAACGGAAAAAGACGCTTACAGTAACTAAGACTGAGAGCAGCCTGGTTCCCCGGTGAAGTGTGAAACACAGCAGTCGCTTTCATTTCATAACTGAGGGAAAGTAGAAGGCCGCTCAGATGTGCTGTTCCTCTCTTCTAATATTTTCTACGAATACCATCTAGGCTGATCCTTTCAGAATGAAAATCCTATGATGTTACCCCACACATGAAATTTTTTTGCATGGCTTCCAGCCTTCCTAAGGATGAGAAAGAAATTCTTCAGGCTCCTTTACAGTGCCCTACCAATTGGGGTTCTCAACTCCAGCTCTGACTCACCCTCACTTCTTACTACAAATACTTTATATGCCTCTGTCTAATCTCCTGAAGTGAGCGCTGTTACTATAACATACCTAGAGCCGTAGGTTTAAAGTTGTTACAAATAAGATGTAGGAGTGGAACGGAACATGAAGGTTAAACTTTTTCATTCTCCCAGACAAACTCCAGGGACCTTGAAGTCTCCCTGGCTGGCAGGCACCGCCCCAATGCCATGATATGTGTGGTGCAGGGCTGACTCAGCTGCACCGTGGAATCAAACAAGCCTAAACCCCACGTTGTGTTCCAGTTTTCCAATGATTCAAAGCATTCCTTGGGAATTCTGTCTCGGGTTTCTTGCTTGAGACATGAAGCACTGAAAACAGGAGCTCCAGACCAAAACAGAACCTGAGGAACACTGTGGAGACCTCTTCTTTGGCAACTGTACAGAACACTTACGTGATTATCATGGGAAAATAGGAATTACTGTCTTTTTCCTCACTGATGAGACTGAGCTAGCAGAGAATTCAAAAAGAGGATATGATGGTTTGTGCCTAGTTGTCCCCCTAAAGCGTCATGCAGTCATAGGATGGGGACATCTAGAGTTTGAGATTAACTCATGATCCACTGGGATTATGGGTGATCCAAGAATGGGATTATAGGTCTGAGTACTGCTGGAATTATGGGTATAGCCTGAGGTGAATAGGCTGAGGGAGAGAGCCTGAATGGAACATAAAAGAGACAAGGAAAGAGACTCTCTCTGTTGCCCAGGTTACCATTGCTGCTGTCCTAACGCCAGGAGCTGCTGTTCTGCTACCATGCGCCAGTCTGCCTTGGAGCCCACCGAATATGGACTGGAACCTCCATTGACCGTGAGCTGAATAAACTCCTCCTTTCTTCGTTTTGTGTTTCAGGTATTTGTCCTAGGGACGAGAGAGGAGTAGCTAAGACAGCATATGCTGCGTGACGGCCTAAAGTAGGATTTTAGGCACATGTTTCTTCGTAAACTTTAAAGTGTTAGATACGCATTTCCTCATTCTTCAGTGCTTTAACTGGACATACAATGTGTTTCTCTGGGACTTAAGGCAAACATGCAAAGAATATTCAGAAGTTATGAGGGCTGTTCGTTGCTCCGTCTAGTCACAGGACAGCTCACACATGCAGAGGACAATCAGTATGCCCAGCACTGCCGTATCATGGGGATTTTCACGGGCAAGGTGGGGAAGAAATCCGCAGCTCACATCTAATATGGCGCTGACCTTATTCCTCACATACTCTTCAAAACCTAAAACAGCTCATAAAACCGACACTGCTAACAATTTATACTGAGCTTGTCTCTGCTTTCACTCGAGATTATAAGTGTGCCACAACAACTCTAGTGATCACAGAGAAGACTTTTGTGGAAGCACTCACGGCTGGGTGTCATTCCAAGCACTTCAGAAACTTTCACTGATTTACCCATTGAGTGCCTGTCATAGGGAGCCTTACTGTCACTGAGACAGACAATGACACAGCTTGAAGGAAGCATCTCACCTGGTTCATGAGTTCAGGGGGTTTGGTGCATGGTCCACTGCCTGAAAGACAGGAACATCATAGCCGAAGATGTGGCAGAGGCAGGTGCTCAGTTCTTGGAGGCCAGGAAGCAGAACAGGGGGAGGGGACAGCCACAGGAGACACCTCAGCCAGCCCTCCGGGGTTCACACACCCAGAGCTGTGTCCCACTCATTCTTTCCCTAGGTGGCGCTGAAACTCACCGAACTGACACTACCCTAGTGCCACAATAACCATACTAGAACGGCTACTACCTTTTTTCATCATTTTATGAATAAGAACACTGAGATTCAGAAAGAATAAGTTACCTGGTTACTGTTACAGAACTGTAAGCCAAGCTATTGCTAGGAGAAGAGCATCACTGTTAGCTGTGGCTCTCAGCTCAGCACAGGGGAAAGGACTGGTAAATATAAGAAACAGGCATTGGGGTTATTAGAAAATGAACTGGCAGAAAATTGCAAAGCTTTAGGACGCACAGTCCGAAACATTGTTTTTCTATTAGAACAAAAATATTCCTTGAAGATCGTCTGAAGCTAAAGCTAGAAAACACCAGCTGGGGAGATAGCGTAGTGGACTCAGAGCCTGCTTAGGCAAGCTCAGGGACTCGGGTTTGATCCCCAATAAGATATGCTATGCCAGCATCAGCCCCTGGCAGGCTGGGCTGGTCAGAGGGATCAGGTGTGATGGTGCACGCCTGTAATCCCAGAGCTCGGGAGGTTGATGCAGGAGGATCACTATGAGTCTGAGCGGTGCAGTGAAACTCTATGTCAAATGCATAAAATAAAGTTAGAAAATACATCTCTCCGTTGTTCCACTTGGTCATTTTTAAGTTGCTGCCTCCTAAAGCACTTGTTTCCAGTCATGGTCTCTTGTGGGCTAAAACACTGACACACACATGTGCATTTGCTCATAAGCATTTATTTGCTCACACACCCAAACGCACCAAATCCGTGCAAGAAAAATTTAAAATAAAATCAAGTCTTCTTCTTTGTGCTTTTCACCAGATGTAGCTACAAAGTCAGCAGTAGTAAATATCTCCATGCTTGGTTCAGATTCAGTAAGGACAGGAATAAATTTTAAGTAGCAAGCAAAGAGGAAAACACTGCATAATCCACCCCTTGGCGAGCGCCATCCACAGCCAGGTAGTTGCTTTTCCTTTGTCTGCAGTGCATCGAGATATTGAGATGATCAAACCAAAAGTAAGTGATCCACGGGCTCGTAAATTTTCATCAGCGATCACCTTTTGTATTCATAAATAAATCAGAAGGTGATGTTCTTCCTTTCTTTTCTTTAACTGCTAAAATTGTAGCAAGAACTTCTATAACAGAAACAAGCGAAAGTAGATTTTCTCAGATGCAAATAGGAAAGGAAGAGCAACCCTAACCAAGCCTGCATGGCCTTCTGATGGAAACTCGGAGGTGGGTCAAGGCAGGAAGATTTTAATCTGCCTTCCCAAAGGCCAACTACTGCCGTCTACAGGAATCTAATAAAGGAGATGAGTTGCTTTAATTCATGTTTCTATGAGAAAATACATGAAGCTGAGAAATTCACCTAGAGAATCATTTTGACTTAATAGGTTTGGAAAATGGGAAGCTCAGGAACACAGGGTCAGCATTTATCAGCTTCCAGTGATTCATCATAGGCCAGTGAGAAAAAGAGCACACGTGACAGAGGTTGACCAATGAGAAGAGGAGTACACGTGATAGAGGCTGACCAATGAGAAAGGGAGCACACGTGGCAGACTGATCAATGAGAAGAGGTGCACACGTGACAGAGGCTGACCAATGAGTAAAGGAGTACATGTGACAGAGCCTGACCAATGAGAAGAGGAGTGCACGTGATAGAGGCTGACCAATGAGAAAAGCAGTACACGTGACAGAGGTTACCCAAGGAGAAGAGGAGCGCCCATGACAGAGACTGACCAATGAGAAGAGGAGTGCATGTCACAGTGGCTGAGAACAGGCACCAGGCTCTGCTCTGACTATAGCTAGTACAGTCCTGCGGAGGCAACTCCTTCTGGAAATACTAACTCATTTTTCAAAGGCAGCACCACCTCTATGCTGTCATTCTGAGGTCTGATTTCAACTTATGTTTTGGCAGGGACAAACTAAATCCAAAGCCGAGCAGGACATAAAATGATGTCCTGAAGCAGAAGTTAACATGGGAACCTGCACTGAGATGGAAATGACCAGAAAACTTGGGTATCAACAGGCGTGGGCTCTGTTAGAAGTGCTTCTACTCTGTTTCATACTTAAAAGGGAAGGAAAGAGGGAAGCAGTTCTTGGCCAGTGATCTGCCTCTCTATTGGTCCCTAATAACTACTCAACCGGGTGACCTCCCACCTTGCACTTCTATAATCCAAAGATTAAAATATAATCTGAAAGGCCATCAGACAAACACCTTTGATCCTCTTAGTGAGAACTATGATGTATTGGCGTATTTAAAGAAAAAAAATTAACTAGCATTTATTTTATAAAGCAAGAAAGTGCTAACGGAGGTCACAGATTTATCAGTATGGTAAAAGTCATAAAAATTATGGTTACAGAGTAAGCAGTTAAATCAAAATTATACACCACCCCATTAATTTTATAATCAATAGAGATAAAGGAAATGAGGAGAGAAAGCAAATGATAGACTGCTAGCTGAAACCAGATCAATATATAATTATTGGCAATACATGGAAGATGCCGTGAAAAGATGAGGCAGTGCAGAACCATGTTTCGTCCACCGTTAAGCAGCTTAGCATCTGGCTGGGGAATTGATTAGCATCATGCAGAAAATTTGTCAGCAGTATCGCTGAAAGAAGTGTCACAAGGCTTTGTACAAGTAATGCTCGAAAAATCACGTGGAAATGACTATATTAATGCAATGATTAAGAGCATGATCTGCAGAGCCAAAATTTCTGGCTCTGAATCCCAAACATACCACTTAAAAGCTCATTGACCTGGGACCCATCCTATGTCTTTTAGTAAAAGGCGAAAGATTTATACAATCTGAAGAGAAACCAGAGTATTCTGTGTCTTTTAGTAGGAATAAAACATGAGATAACCCGAATGATGATTGTAAAAGTTTAATGAGGCAACACCTGCCAACTGCTGACAAATAAGGCCGCGCACGCGGGTAGTGCAGCATGCGTACTCAGCGAGTGAAGTGCAACAGAAAGATGGGAAAGCTCTCAGCCGCTCGGCAGCCTCCCAAAGTCCTGGAAAATTTTTCAGCTGCGAGGAAGGATATATTCATTTTGCCCTTTCCACTGAGCCTTTTCCTGCTGCTTCCAACATTTTGAGGTCTTAACTTTTACAGAAATTAAAAATGACAAGTGGCCCTCTACTTTATGAACCTGATGTAGAAATTTCATTTCTCCCTCCCTACATGGATAAACTCTTTAAGACTCTGCTACAAGTGTGTGTGTGTGTGTGTTTGTGTGTGTGTGTGTGTGTGTGTGTGTGTGTATATATATATATATATATATATATATATATATAATATATATATATATATATATGAAAACTATTTACACCCCCGTCACGCTAAGTGCTAAGTGCTACTCTAGTCCTTACCTTTCTGCAAAAATGCTAAAATTTGTTCAAGTCCTATATTTAACTTCCATTTTCATCAGTCAACATCTTCTTTGGAATTTTGCAAGCATCTTAGCATTTGATCATCACCAGTAACTCTTGTCTAGACTCTATCACTATCATTAGGATGTCAACTCTTTGGAGTGAGAGGTTTTCTTCATTAGGCACTTTGGTCCTCAGGAGTAGATAGAAAAGTCAAATTAATTTCCTAATTCTCCTTCCTGTCACTTTGGAGATTGTTTCTCAAAATCCTGTATCTGATGTAGATAAGCTATGTAATTCTCTCCCCTTGAGCACAGGCAGAGTTTTGGCCTGATTGAATTCAACCCTGTGCTTAGGCTGTGTTTTCATGAAAAAGGCAAAAGGATTACATAAATCTAATTAAGTTTCACACATCAGCTCATTTGAGATAATCCAAGGGTGGATTGTTTTGGGTGGGCCTTACTTAACAAGGTGAGCTCTTAAATGGAATCAGATTACTTTTCTTCCTTAAGGAATAAAAATTAAAGGCTTAAAAGGAATTCTTTTGTGGGCCATAAAAAGGCAAGTTGTTAGCTAAATTACTTTAATAAGCATCTATATGTGCCTCTCTCTAGATCTGTAGACTGTTCTGTTTTAACTCCATACTCCGTACACCCGAATGACTGCTGGCTGTTCAGTTTACATCTGGGGCCTGTCACACTCTTTACCTGATCTGCATGACATCTGTCTTGTCACTGCCCTGTCTCTAGGTTAGTACCCCTCCTACTGGACGAGGCCTCCGAGTGGCATCCTTATCTCACCATTTGGTCTGCAAAGATCACTAAGAGACTCCACTAGAACAATTGACTAGCAAAATTCTGTTGGCTTTTAACACACTGCTGCACTTAAGGCCTCCCTTCTCTATGTGATGAAAATATTACTGGTCTGGCCTTTTAGCCTAAATGATCATAGAATCTATTTCAAAATTTCTTGATATTTTTCCAGAGGCCTCACAAAAAGCAAGCAGCCTCGAATGGAATTTCAAAGTAAGTTTCAAATCAACAACTTGGTCACTCAGTCGCAGGAGCCTCGTGCTTGTAATTCCTTCAGAACTCAGTTTTCTCATTTGATCACTGGGAAAGGTGGCACTGACCCCACAGGACTGGTGGGAATGTTGCATCAAAGATAATTCCATAAATGGTGGCCACTCTAATTACTACCTGTAGCATCGGTAGCAGAATGGGCTTCCCTATCAATCGGTCTTGAAAGTTTAAAAGGCCTTTGATTCCTCTTTGTGGGTCCGTTTGTTAAATAATTAGGGGGAAAGTGATCATTGTCCTAAGTGGAGTGTTCATCAATGCACTTCTTGAGTCTTCGTCCAGACTGTAGCTTTCTAGCGAATATTAATCTTGCCTGTTTATCCTTTTCTGTGTGAACCCTGGCTACTCGGCTCTGCATTGAAGAAAGAGAAATTGAGGAGATCAGAGAGGAAATTTAGGCCACTCCATAAAGAAAGGGAAGAAACGAAAACGTAATGGACGGCTTTTGTCTGTCAACTAGACTTCAGCTACAGTTCAGATAAAGCAAAGATACCTTTTGTTCTGAAGTCGGTCTTGAGGAGGAAATCCCTACTCACGCCATCACTGAGGTCAGATCTTCTTCTGGAATACATATGATGTTCTTGTGGAAGGGGTGAGGCAGAGTCTAAGACTTGCCCACCTCACCACATGCTGCCCAAGAAGATGGTATTCAGTAGTTTCACAAAAATTAAACACAGAAGCAAGCAAACCAACGTATCAAAGAGAACAAATAAAACAATGTGTTACAGTTGACAGATTTCAGTTAGGTCACTCACCCTGAAGGTGGAAATAGTTGGAAATCTAACAATTACCCACCCCGAGGGAAAATATCGGTGTTTAATGAGAAAACTTCAAGCTAGGTTGGGAAAGATCTAGCAGCTTTGTTAGCAGCCAGAGAGGATGTCCCTCAGGAAATCTACCGGGCTTTTGTTCTGTGTATGTAGTAGTGACATAGCTTCACTTCCTGCCAGCATGTTACTGTATCACATTAAGAAAAGATAACAACAATGAAAAACTCTGTTCTAATGTATAAAACACAAATATGAAGGCATCAGTAAAAATTCGTATAACTACTCTATGTAAAGGGGATTATCAAGTGTTCACTGATTTATTCTATTCATGATTTCAGGGAAATAAGCGAAATACATAACCTCAAAATGGAGGCATGAACAGGTAAAGCTGTTGAAATTTGTGGAAGAGAATTCCAGATGAAATCCAAAGAAATCCAAGCAAAGTACAGGAACTTAAAAAAGCGTTTCATGCTTATGTCCAGCTTCAGATCCAGCAAAGCATTGGGAACGAAAAGGGTACAGGCTCAAGTTAGACAGGTCAGCACACCCAGGAAGACCAGCCCTGCTCAGCTGTTCTCCCATAGCCCAGGATCATACCATCTACCTGATTGTTTTTCAGGGAAAAAATTCACAAGCCAAATGTGGTTGGCAGGTGAATGGAAAGCAAAAGAAGAGAGGATAAGAAGACTAGCATTTGAGATCTCTTATATGTGACATTACACACATTAGGTAATTTTATTGCTAAGGTGTAGCAACCCTGTAAGGAAAGTACCATCTTACCCATCATGTAAATGTAGGAGTTCAAGTTCCAACAGGCTCAGAGAAGTAGTCGATGAAATTATTCCTAAGAAAGCATTTCCAACCTATGCAGGGCTTTCAGGTTGGATTTGGTCATGTGACCTGCTTTTTATTTGGACATGGTCACATGAGCTTCATGTAACATGAGCACAAAACACAACTATGTCCTCCAAAGTCCATGCCTTGAGACCTTTCTGCTTCCCTTTCTAGAATATGATAGTGGACTGAGGAAGAAGTGCCCGAGGTAGTCATGACACTTCCGTGCCGTCCACCAAGATAAGAAATATGGAGGCAAACCCACACCCAGAATATGAAGAACTACAGTAAAATAGGAGGACGCCCAGATGCTTCTCGGAGATGTAATGGTACAACGAACTATTTTAATTCCCTGACTACCAGAATGTTTAGCGAAATGTCTAAGACTATTTTTTTCTATCATTTAGTTCCACGTGTCAGTGTCTGACACCAAGCTTGAAGCAGAGGGATGATCTGAGCAATCATTAGTTGTTGTTTTCATTCTTTTTTCTCAGAAAGAAAGAAGACCTGGAACTGGCGAGGTTTAATATAGAAGCCTATTTCTGAATCCCACCACACGATTTCTAAAAGTAGTACTTATTTGATATGGCTCTGAATAAACTTGACTCTTGTGCAGCCTGCCCGATACTGCAGCAGCTTCTTGTGGCTCAGGGGCTGGGCTATTTTTCACTAGAAGCTGTCTTCTTGCAGTGTTATTTTGCAGATCACATTAACTGAAACACGCTGCACGTTATTCTCTTACCCCATGCCTACCAATGCCCACAGTACATTCTTCGCTGGATATTTGTAAATCTCATCGCCTTTCTGTGTTTCTATTTCCTGTGCTTATCTCTACCCAATGCAGAGAGTAGTCAACCACTCTCTGATAACACTAAGATTTTATCAGACGTGCTGGTATTGCACCTAGAAAAGGCTTTGATGTGCTCGCTTAATTGAAGATCTCTTTCTACAGCTTCCTCAAATTTTCACCCTTTCACCTTTATGAAGCCAGTAGTTTCAATGGCAGCCACTTTCGGGGCATCAATATTCTCCATTGCTCTGAAGCAGTTCTGCTCTCTTCTCTGGTTCTTTTTATATTTTTGCACTCAGTGTATTGGCTTACAAAGTAAATTGCCATTAATATCCAAGAAGGCATGTTCAACATCCTTCTTTCTGAGTCTCCTTTATGATATTTCCTATAATTTAGTATTTAAGATTTCTTGAGAAATTTATTTGGAAAACATTATTGTTCAAAAGAGTAGGAGGTCTCACAAACTCAAACCTCTGCCAGCTCACTCTACCGTGTACAGTCGATTGCAAACACTGAGCATGGGGAACAAGGCTGCTCCCTGTATATTTATTGGCCTCATCTTTGGCCGGTGGACTCATCAAACCATCTTCACCTGCTGCACATAGTTTCTTAAAAGGGAGCTACCCCTCTGTCACTATTATTTTAGTATGCAGCTACTGTTTGAAATAATTATATTTTAATATTAAAAGAAGATGCTGAGGAGATAGCTCAGGGGCACAAGTGCCTGCCTGGCAAGTGCAAGGTCCTGAATTCAATCCCTAGATCCAAGAAAAAGGAAAAGGAG
>PVJA010010083.1:0-60029 GCA_004027025.1 Myocastor coypus
AAAAAAAAAAAAGGAAAGAATATACTTCTCTTTGGACTAAGAGGAAGCAGATACATACACAGTCAAAGGTTTTGTGAGATTTTTCTATAAAGCACTCTTCTACTTTGGCCAACTAGAATCTTCTATTTGCCAGAGTGGGCCATGGTTTAATATAGATTTGGTGAGACCCATTTGCTATCTTTCTGAGCTACAGTCTGTTGGCCGCACCATCCACCCCTGGAAGGAGCTGACTATGGACTGAAGTGTCCGAGATGCTGAATCAGCATAAGCCTCTGCTCGTCTAACTTAGATGTGTCTGGAATTGCTTCGCAGCCATGAGAAATCAACTATTATAGAATGAAAGGGCAAATCTGCCCTCTGTGGAAACCCTTACCTGGCCTTGGGAGTGAGGAGATACATATATGTTCAGGTGCTGCTTGGCACCTATATCTTCATAAATGTTTTTTTGTGCTATGCTTTGAATGTGCATCTCCAAAACTCAGATGTCCAAACATTGGCTGATGTGATGGTATTAAGAGATGGGGCTTCAAGAGGTGATTAGGCCACAAGAGCTCCTCTCTGGTGGATGAGATTAAGGTCCTATGAAAGACAATTCCCACAGCGTGTGATTCTTTTGTCCCTCTGACTGCCACCTTCCACCGTACTAGACTGCGTGTTCCTTTCCTCTGGATGATGTAGCGGTGAGGGGCCATATTGGAAGCAGAGAGCAGGTCTTATGAGACAGTCCAATCAGCTAGCACCTTGATATGAAACTCCCGACCTCTAGAACTATGGCAAATACACCTGTGTTCTTCACAAAGCCCAGTCTCAGATATTTTGTTATAGCAGCTGAAACACATAGTAATGTTTTTTCCTATTCTGCTTTTTAGTTTATGTATGTATCCTCTCTCCTGGCACCAAATATAAGTTCTCACAGAGGTCAGATTCTCTCTCTTTTTTTCCATATTAGGTGCTTGTCCACCCCTGAGATATAGTACCAGACCCTACAGCTTAAAAGAATTGTGGTTTAGCGTGGCTCACCACTTCAGGGCATTCAGCACTTGGACAGAAACGAGATGGAAAAGCAAAGATGTGGCATTCGCGGCCACCGGGAATCTGAGCCTGGGAACAGTACTAGAGAGGAAGAGGCCAGGGGCCACCCACAGATTCAGGTCATGGCTCCCTGTCCCAGCCAGACATGCCCAGAACTGAGCTTTACTACACTAGTCAGCCCCAGGCTGCTCCTGCTGACAATGACACTTGGTGACCTTTGCTCGCTCCTCGTCAGCCTGACACAGAGAATATCTCCTTACACCATATCTACTCTCCAAGGAACCACAATAATAGATAAACAATTTTGCCTGACATGATACAAGTGTCTTCTATACAACCCAAAACACAGCAATCCCATTTTCAAAGTGTCAGTAGTTCTCACACTTTGCCAAAGTCAAAGTCTTTTCTGAGACTCAGGGCAAACTGTTAGCTATAAACTACTGTAAAAATCAAACAATAAGTTACATAGTCCTACTCCAAAAGGGATGATTAGGGGTGGAAAGTAATTAAAGGGAAATAAGACTGAAATCCAACAGGGCACACATGAGGTTCTACAGCTCCATGTCCCACATGCGGAGCACACGGTAGCACCATGAGCACCAGAGGCAGAGAAGCCCCAGGCAGGGCCTTGCTGGCTGCAGCCCTCAGACCTCTCCCCCAGGCTGGCTGCGCCACGACCCTGCTCCTTCTTGCAGCAGTCATCACAGTTTCTTGGCGTCTCCAACTTTCTGGGGTCCCCTCGTCTGCCCCTTCAGCATTATCCGATCCACCCAACTCCTTCTCACCGGTTCTGTCTTTTTCCTGAGGTTCACAATCATCTTCCTCTTTGTTTTGAATGAATGCTCTCCCAGAAGCTGCCTGTGTCTATTTCTGTTATTCGTTGAGTAGTAAAAGCTTGATCCTCAAAGTGACCTTGAACTCATGAACCCCCTCTCATTTCAAGCCTCACCACAACACTTATGTCACAGCGAGTCCTTCAATGTCTCTTTTATAAATCAAGGCATGAAGACTCCAGGAGTTTCTGTAAGTGGCTCGAAGTCACATAATAACATGTGGACAGCACCGGGACTTCCATCTGTGCTTCTAAGGTCATCCACGCAGACTTTCTTTCTCCATTGTGCCCTCAAGTGCTACATGAGGAAGCACCTTTTCCAAGACTCCAGGTGTAATGCTCATATCCACTGAACAAAGACACTCAGGCACCTGAGAAAAAAGAGTGCCCAACACCAGCGGAGTCCCCGGAGTCACAATGCCAGGGTCAGGCTGTACCTGAGGAGCATCTGGAGCGCAGAGAGGCTGGGGCTGAGTGGCTAAAATGGAGTAGGGGTAAAGGAGGTCAGGGGAAAGGCGCGTGAAGGGCTTGAGCTTCATTCTAGTTGGTGTGGGAGTGGTCTTAGGTCTTTCAGCGGAGGACTTTTAAGATCTTCCAGGCTGCGGTTATAAACCTCCTGAGAAACCAATGAGAGCGGCAGGCAACCTGGCGCAGAGGATCTGAACTGCCAGGCGACCCATGGCAAAATGTTGAATGAGGTGGGCTGTGGTGGATGATTTTAAAGAGCCATACCTTAGGTGCAAGTCCACGACAGAGCTGCATCTATTCACTTATGAATTCAACGTGAGACAGGTGAGGGGAGGAGAGGAGAGAAGTCATGGGGACTCCAAGGCTTTTTGCCTGAGCAAGCAGTTCTGAGCAAGCGGTCTTCAGGAAGACTGAAGACTGGTAGAGACATGGGCTTGGAGAAATGTCGCACCCAGCCTGAGGCGGCTGCTGTGGAGCTTGCGGGGAGGGCAAACGGGCAGCTAGCTAGTCTTAGGGTCTGTGCAGAATCCGGGGATACTAACGAAAATTTGGGAGTGTATTTATTTGCTCGAGTGCTACCACCAAGTACCATACGCTGTGCGGCTTTAACCACAGAAATTTACCCCTCCCAGCTCAGGACACTAGAAGTCCAAGGCCAGCCTGTGGTTTGTGTCCAGTCTTACACAGTGACCTTCTCACTGTGTCTTCAAAAAAGTCACCTCCCTGGGCGTGTGTGTCCCTGTGGCCTCTTCGTGTGTGCAGAATTCCTCTTACAAGGAGTCAGAGCAGACTGGTTGAGAGCCCACTTCACCAGCCTTGTTTTATCTTTGAAGGTTAAAACTTTAGAGGTTGAATTCTGGAGGGACCCGACTCAGCCATGAGGGGGTCTCAGCTTCCTGAAGGAGGTGGATAAGATTGTCCAAGCAGTAAACACAGAGACAGGGGGAGGTCTGAAGATGCAGACAGAGCCGTGGGCTCTTCTGTGTGTGAAAAATCAGAGAGAGAAATGGGAACTGGAAGAGGAGAGCCCAGAGCGGCCAGTAAGCAGAGGAGACCCAGAAATGCTTGGTCCCCTGCAGCAGAGATGCTTCAAGCAAGACGATACCAACTAGAGTCAATGTTGCTGAGCAGCAAGGTGATGATTGCTGAGAGAGGGGACCACAGCGCTGAGAGCCCCGAGCACAGCAGCACTTGCAGGAGGGCAGTTTGGTGTCCGGTGGAAAAAAAAAGAAAAAAGGCAGGCTAGAGTCCCTTGGGCGGGGGAGGATGGTGACACTGCCTATGGCCCGCGCTTTCAAGGTTAGCTGCAAAGCAGCAGAGAGAAGCAGGGAAGACGCTGGCGGATGGCCAGGGGTCAAGGCAGGGATCATTTTAATATGGGAAAAGAAACATAGCTGTGGCTGTGCACTCATAGGATTGATGCAATCGGGGGAGAGGCAGGAATGGTGCAGGGGATTGCCACAGCAGCGTCCTTGAACAGCAACTCCCAAGGCTGCTTGCGACAACACGGAGCGAACTGGAGGGACTTTCCTTACCCAGGACCTGCCCAGCAGAGGCCGAGCGCACAGCGGCCCAGTGGGGAGCTCTGTAGACTTGGTCGTAGAGGTCGTGGAGTTTCCCTCCTGAGCTCGCGTGGGAGGGGAGAAGGTGTGAGATCGTTCTAGACCCGAAGGAGAGTGCGAGAGAGCGGGTTCAGACCGCCCCAGTGCAACGAGCGACCTGCTGTAAGAGCAAGCGAGAAGCTCACTGCCCTGAAGCTAAACTCAGGCCATTGACTGTAGTGGGACATTTTTCTCCAACCATGTTGGAGGGCTACAATAAGCCAATATTGTGGAAATCCAGAAATTACATTCAAGCAAGGTTGGAGTGTTTCTAGACTCGGCCAATGAGGAGAGAAGCCCCAAGAGAAGGTGTTACATAAGCGTGCAATTCATGATGGACCTTAGCATCTCAACTAGGGAATAAGACAAGCAAAAACTTACACGGAATGGCAGTGAAATTAAGGGACGTGGCTGATGGTGACCACCAAGCAGAGCTGGAAAAGGACAAAGCGCAGCCATGTTTGTGGCAGGACCATTCATAAAAGCTCAGTCTTGCAAGCAGCCTCTGCAATTATCAAGACAGAAACAGATCAGGTGGTGTTTGCACACTGAGGAGTACTACTCTGTCACAAAGAAGGACAGGAAGGGAAATGCAGGAGTCTGGAGGACAGACACAATGCTAAGTGAAATGAACCAGAGACGCACACCCAAGTACTGCGCGCTTTCTGCTCTGGGACAGCTCAAAATGCAAACAGAGAGCAAGGGAAAAGAAAGATAAGAGGTGGGGAGGTGGATCTTTTGCAAAAGAGAAAAAGACCAAGAGACAGAGAGGGGAGGAAAGGAAGAGAAAGGAGAGGGACAGTGAGTTGAGATGGGGAATACGCTGCCGTCGGCTCCCTAGGGCAAATGCAGCAAATCCACAAGCTCGTGCTCAGAGAAGGAGCTTTTTTGAAAAAGAAAGGGAAGCGCTCTTCTCCTCTCTTGCCTAATTGCCAATTCTAGGGCAGAAGCCCGGGGCTGTGATTTGACTTTTTTGCGTCTTCCCAGAAGAGCCTTTTTGAAAAAGTTGGTGCGACAGGTGGTGCCCCTGGGGGACTGGCCTATGCCCGCACTCCCCACTTGGCGGTAGCTTCCAGGAGACAGTGCTGGGCAGAGGGGAGCTGGGTTTCTGGAGGAGCAAAGCCACCTGGGCCCAGGCTGGCCCCCGCACCTCACCCTTTGTTTGCGGGCTCGTGTCTCCCCATTGTGTGCCTCCCTGGGCTTATCTGTGAAAGGAAGAAAATAATGACCTCTGCGTGATTATTGTGAAGATCAAATGCAGCGGGGCACACACAAATGCTCTGGAAACCGAAAGCCCAATTAACAAGAACCTGAAATAGCCCAAGATCATGAATCAGCCCGCAAAGCAAGAAACATCGGCCGCCAAGGACTTGGGAGGGCAACTTCGCTTGCCTTTCAACTTCTGTGACTAAGCCAGGCATCATGCTTGTCAGACTCTGGCCTCCACGGGCAGCTTTTACGCCTGCCTGGTCCCTCTGTTCTAGGTTCCAAAGCTCTGTGTCCAAGCAGAGAGGAATAAAGGTCAGGAGGTCAGGGAAGGGAACTGGGGAGGAGCAGAGGACGAAGAGGTTGCAAGGCACCTGCGTCACCCATCTTCTCGCCAGCCCCCTCTCCTCGGCCACTGATTTATCCTGCCCAGTCAGGGATGGGGAAAGTGGGTGCAGAAAAGTTCCACTGTCTGCCCTAAGTCACACAGAGAGGACAGGGAGGAAGGGACTAGGAACCCGTCTCTTTCTGACTCCAAAGCCCAAGACCTTCTGGGGTACACAGCCTGTACCCAAGCAAAACAACTTTTAGAGAGGATTTTCTTGACTCAAAGCCTCCACGTCTCTGTCATGCTTAATCCTGTAGAATAAGATGCACAGAATCAAAGAAAAGAAGCATTTTAGAATGGCAACATTCTCGGGGTAAGATTTTGTTCACCTAGAGTAAAGCTACTTAAATCCTGCTAGTGGCTTGTCTTAAAAGCCCCCTGGAGCTTCTCCTTGGCTCAGAAGTTCTCCACAAAAAGGGTCGCAGCAATGTGACAGGGGAGGAAAGGGAGGCAAGTGTATGGGACGCTTTGGCTTGTGTTATCCAGCACCTCCGTGTCGAGCTGAATATGCATCCATCCCAAACAGTAATAGCTTAAAGCACTGATTTCTCTGTTTCTCTTGGTTCTGAGAACCAGGCAGTGCCCAGTCATTCAGGATTTCTTCCTGCACGAGCCGTGCTGGCTGGCTGTAGCCACATGAAAACACCCAGTAGCATGGATGTCCAACAAGGGTCTCCCTCCTAGCAAGTGCCTAGGAGTGTGTTCACTGGACCCTGCCAATGAGAGCGCCTCGCTGATCTTTCCATGAGGCTAGGCCTCCTCATGGTGTGGCCACTTGGCTTTAAGAGGAGCGTCTGGGGAGCACCTGTTCCTGGAAGTCAGTGACACACAGGTACATGCGCCATGGTGCCGGCCAGAAGCGAAACTGTCAGCCCCTTGCTTGTGTCTGCTGTGTTCTATTAGTCAGGGCCGTCGCCTCCCAGACTCCCAAGGGCAGCAAATTCCACTCATTTCATGAAGGAAAGGTGAAGTCGCATTGCAGAGGCAGGTGGGAGATGGGGATGCTGGCCATATGCCTTGGCCAGCGACACCCCCAAGTTAGAATGACCTCTCTATCCACCCAGCTCTTGGTCATGCAGTCTGCTGCAGCCCTTGTCCCCTGCACCTGTGACACACACCATCTGCTTGCTGTGCGGTAGCCACACTAGCCTTTCCTTCCTTCATCCCCACCTTAAGCCCTGGTCTTCCTTTAGTTCTCTTGTAGGGCCCTCCTCTGATCATCCAGGTCGCAGCTCAAATGTGACCTTCTCCTGAGAGCTTCCCTGGCTAGCACGTGACTCCTTGGTCCCTACGCAGCCTTCACGTCTTTACCTTTTTATCTCCCATGTGTGTCCCACCAGTAGAATGCAAGTTTGGAGGGAACAGTGACTCTGTCTACCCAGTCCTCTGCTACTTATCAGCGCTATCCATGCTAAGCTGCGCTCTACCGCAGCAAGTTCCTGTTAAAAGAATAAATGGATGAACAAATACGGGTCCTGGCCAAGGAGCAGACAATGGCTCAACTCTTTTACAACGGGGGGTTCTATACTGCTTCTCTGGAAGCCATGCTACTTCTAGGTGTTTCTTGGACAACTCCTCCTTGATGTTACAAATTGACCTACCTAGGCAAATTGTCCATTGTGGGGCTGGGGAGACAGCTTGGGAGTCTAAGCATCTACCTGACAAGCACAAGGAATGGGGTGTAGTCCCCAACACTGCATGCTGTGCCAGCCCAGAACTGGGCACGGAGGTGAACACCTATAATCCCAGCACTGGAAAGGCTGAAGCAGGAAGATCACTTAGTCCAAACTGTGAAGTGAGGCCCTGTATCAACAAATACTTTTTAAAAGAATATTGAAAAAAAAAATGTCTGTTGTATATTTGTAATGAGAAGTTTTCAAGTTGTACCTCTAAGTGCTTTAGTGCTATCACTCAAACCCTGGCAAAGGCTAAGGGATGACAAACGTGAGCAAAAAGTCCTGGGACCCCACTGTTCTTTGTGTGTGTGTGTGTGTGTGTGTGTGTGTGTGTGTGTGTGTGGCTCATTCAGACTCAGCCCACCCTGGGGGCTGGGGATGAGGCTGGCACAGCATGTAGTATCAAGGAGCCAGCCGTGGTCTTGTACCGGCCTAAGCTTGCCTAAGCAGGCACTTTAGTCTGCTGAGCTATCTCGCCAGCCCCTGCTCCACTCTGCTCCGTACGTTCACACTGCTTTCTCCAAGTGTCACCTTCCAACTCTGCAGCAGAATCAGCCACTGGACACTTACAGAAAAGCCTGACTCTCTGACCTGGCCGAATTAAAATCTCTGGCCACATCAACAGAGAATCCGTATTCTAGCAAGCATCTCAGGAAATCGCTTGGTAATCAACACTTTGAAAATCATTGCTTTAGGGTGTGAGAACAATCTGACAACATATAGAAATAAACTGTCATGCAAAATAGAACACTTTTTTCCTTTGGAAAGACTCCTTGCGAGTAATGTCTTTTCTTAGCATGCACAAAATCTGGGGAGGAATGGGCATGAATGGTTTGCTCCATGATGTCCAAAATTTCTTTTTAGCTTGGTGATTGGTTGAAGCTACCCAAATATATGAGGGAGTGCGCGCGCGTGCGCATGTGTACACACACACACACACACACACACACACACACACACACACACTCAGTGCCTGTGGCCAACATCATGGCCAAACTCCTCCACCTCACTCCACTAAGTCCTGCCAATTAAGCTCTTCTAAAGTGGCATAAGAACAAGGCCCTTAAAATCCCAAGCATAAGACAGCTAATAAGAGTATCCCATTCAATGAAGCAATAATTTAAAAGACCAGAGACAGAAAAGCTGCAAAGTTTTCTTTGTGATCATTGTTTAACACTGTATGTAATTAAATATTAATGAAAGTATGCTCCTTCCATTTTGTGAGCAATTTAATTCAATTAAAAATAAATGGGTCTCCCTGGCTCAGCGGGCACACTGCTTGCAGCCCTGCCCTCAACCTGGTTTCTGCAGAGTTTCCATGCAGCCCGAGAAGAGGCCCAGAAACACCACCCAGGGTGAGCGCTTAGCTCATGTAGAGCCAGAGCAGCCTTGCTTCTGGACCCTAAACTGTCACTGTGCGGTCGTGGGTAAGGATGAGTGTCACTCTTTTGGTTTGAGGGTGCAAGAGACCTACCGCTCAAGAAAGCCAAAACAGCAGGTTTCACAGGGTTGACTAGCCCTTGGTTGGTGACTAAATGTAATTATGGTTCACAAGATATATATACATATATATATATACACACACACACACATAGTGGGATCAAAATATATGGTGGCTACTTAAAAAACACACTGCCATCAGTCCCCTCAAGCTCCTCCTCCTCCTCACGTCACGTACACTTGTCCCGTGTTCTTGCCTCTTGCCGAAGCAGCTCTGAATGTCCTCTCTCATGAGTGTCTTTACAAGGTGTGATCAGAACTATGACAAGTGCTGCTGCCACACGCCATCCACCGGAAAGACAGCCTCCTGGGGCACCCTGCTGTGTCCACGTCCACCTCATTCACCCCAATCTGCCACCAATGAGCCTTCTGGTGCTGCTCTAGAGTCAACACGACCGTGGAAAGCAGTTCCGAGTCCATTCAGGACAGTGGGGCAGCCAGGAGCAGCAGCTACAGACGCTCTGGGTGGACAACTTCCAGAACCGCGTTGGAAAGCGGCAAGGACAGTGGAGTCGGTCTGTCCAAAGTGAGAAGTATACTGGGGGACAGGGAGCTGGTGGCAGTGTGTTGCCCACTGCAATAATCTTTTTTTAAAAATTGCAACATTCTGTGTATTTTTCAGTCGGAACATGTACGTAAATACAAATATGTATAGATGTGCATTAAGCGGTACACACATTACACACTTGATTACAAATATTTATACCTTAGTGGGGGAACCGGAGACACTTGTTCTGCCCAGAGGACCTGCAGCTCTGGCATCATTAGGCGTAAGAGAGGCTATGTGAGCATCGACAGCTCCATTTACCATCTGGCTGGGAGGACTCATTTTAAAACTTAAGGACACTTACTGCATGATAAAAATACACAAATCTTAGCATATGCCTAGGAAGAAACTGCCAGATCAGAGGCAGTTAACATTGCCGTGGGGGCCTAGGGCCATCTGTGCATCAGGCTCTCTGGGTACAAGAAGTCTCCAGCGCGTTGTTGGTGGAAAGTGGAAAGAGCACACTTTGGGGACACAGCAAATGGTACAGGGCAGAGTGAGGAGTCGGGACCACAGCAAGTCCAGGAGCAGACTCCTGTCTCACGCTGATGGGGTCACCAGGGGGTGCACTGGGAGACTGATGGCTCCCCAGGGATGGTCCAGAGCCACTGTGATAACTGGGCTGCTCTGTCATTTCACCCAGAAGAACCATGGCTTGGGAATGAACGCTGACATTCCAGAGGCCCGGCTAATAATAACCCCTTATCACCACTGGAGGCTGAGCGGCCTGAGTGTGTGGCTCTGGGCACCCGGGGGCCAGCGCTGGCGCTGTAAGGAGAGCCGGCCCTTGTGAATGGAGAGAAAAATGCCAAGCTGTTGACAAAAGTTCGCTGCTAAAAACGAAACCCTGGCCAGCATCTGACAACCTGCACGCATTGTGAGCGCGCTGGTTTATCTGGCAGGAATAGGAAGCCAGAGTCGAAAAACAATGTACCCTTTTTAGGCGCAAGGTCAGAGTCTGTGGGACCTCGGGTTACACTCCACCCCCACCCCCATGGGAGAGCAGTTCCAGAGCCAGGTCACTAGCTTACAGGGTAGGAGGAGGCCCCTTGGATGGCCCCCAATGTGGAGAAGAAGATGCCAGCCAAAGCATGAGGACCCTCATTGCATGTGGGGTCCACTGAGGCCAGTGAGGGGCCCCCTCAGGGCCAGGGCAGGTGTCTGTAATGCTACTTCTTCACGAGAAAAAAATACTGTGTGGTTGAGCCAGCTCTGTGGGTCTCCACAGGCTCCTATATGACCTGAGCATGAAGCAGAACCTCCTGCTCTTCCCCTACAATATGACTGCCCCACAGCATGGGATGGTACTGCCAGAGCAGGTCCCGATCCCTAGAACACTGCTCCCCTTGCCACCTGCTTTATCCCTCTCCTCTGTGCATACCCCTTCCTGAGACAGTGTGGCTCTCACCTTCCTTACTGTCTGCCTTTTCCAAACCAGGGGGGAGCTCTGTAAAAGGCGAGATCTTGTGTTCTCTCTACCGCTAAATACCTGCAGCCTAGAATGGTGCCCACATGCGATGGTCTCATGCGGAACAAAGGATACATGACTGTCTCTGTGCATCTTCTGCTGACTGGAATACCTGCAACTGGGTAAGCTTCACAGAAGAAAGATTGCTTTGGCTTAAGGTTCTGGAGGCCAAACATCCAGCAAAAGCCACCAAGTTTCATTGTGCAACAGTTGAAGGGAAAAGCGAGAGGGAGGTTGAGAATGGAAAGCAAGAGCAGACCTGACTCCCCCTTAATGACTCCTGTGATGGTGGAATTCATTCATTCACTCACTCACTCACTCGTTCACCCAGTCACTCACTGATTCATTCACTCACTCATTCATTCATTCACTGACTCACTCATTCATTCACTCACTCATTCACCACTCACTCATTCATTCACTCACTCATTCACCACTCACTTACCCATTTATTCACACACGTACTCACCCACTCATTCATTCACGAAGGCAAAACCCCAGTTATGCAATTGCCTACTTCCCAGAACTCCTGCATTTGGCCTAATGCTTCCAATGCGTGTTCCTTGGGGAACACAGTCAAACCACACTAATGATGATAATAAAGATGGCAGTCATGGGGCCAGGGAGATAGCTTGGAGGTCCAAGTTCCTGTTGGCAAGCACAAGGACACAGGTTCAATCCCTGGTACTGCATGCCATGCTGCTCCATGCCAAGCCAGTCACAGAAACTGAGCATGGTGGCACAGACCTGTGATCCCAGTGTGGGGAAGGCTGAGATGGGAGTATCACTATGAGTCTGAGCATATATATATATATATATATATATATATATATATATATATATATATATGTCATGTGTCATGACATATATATATATATGTCATGTGTTAAAAGCACCCAGGTTACCTTCGGGTTTTATTTATTTATTTATTTATTTTGCATCAAGAACTGAACTCAGGGTCTTATGCTTGTCAGACAGGCACTGTGCAGCAAAGCTACATTCCCAGTCCTGATTTCAGACTTCTTAAGATCGGCATCTAAGCCGGACATGGTGGCTCACGCCTATAATCCCAGCACTTGGGAGGCTGAGGCAGGAGGATTGGTGCGAGTTTGAGACCAGCCTGGGCTACAAAAGTGAGCTCAAGGTCAGCCTCAACTGCATAGAGAGACCCTGTCTCAAAAAGACAAAAAAAAAAAAAAAAGATCGGCATCCACTATGGCTTCCCAGATACAGGAGCTGCACCTGTAAGATCAAATTTTTCCGAGCTATGATTGACACACTCAGCAAACAGCGACGCTCAACAGTCAGTTAAATTTTGATTTGAGATGAGCAATAGAACAACATTTTATAGTTTAGTCACGTCTAAGCTATACATAGCACACACAGAAATGTCGTTTATCATTTAACAGGTGGCGGATTTTAACTGAACACTTGCATTTTACCTGGCCACCCATTGCTCGGGTGCAGAGTAGGCTTGAAGCGAGTAGTTGCTGAATAAATGAAAAATATGCTCAAAATGCTGAGAACATTAATAAATCTACGCAAAACTGGCAGTGAGGTGCAGCAGAGGGCTGCTGTGTGAAGCAACTGACTGGAAACCTGGATTCGCAATCGTTAGTGCCCCCCACATAAACACACCCACCAGGCCTCCAGGGAGACACAGCAGCATAGCTGTCACTGCCAAACCAAGATCAGCCAGACGCAGCTCACACGTGGACCTGAGAGCCATGGGACTAAGGAAAGAAGCAGACAACAAAGCCAGGCGTGGTAGCATGCCTGGAATCCCAGCACTCAGAAAGTCTGAAGTGGAAGGATCACCAGTTCAAGTCCAGCATGGGCAATTTAAGGAAACGCTGTCTCAAAATGGAAAAAATTTAAAAGGAGCTCCGCAAAGTAGCTCAACATGAAGGCCCTGGGGTATCCTCATGCAAATTTTTTTTTTCAGGACTGGGGTTCAAACTCATGACCTTGCACTTGCCAGGAAGGCACTATGCCATGAAACTATCTCTCTAGCCCCCCCTGGGGTATCTTCTAGTACCGCTGTCTCATTTACTTTTTACTCATTGCTGTGAGAAAATATCCAACACTCAAAATTTAGGAAGGAAAGTTTTACTTAGCTTACAGTTTGTGGAGATTTTAGTCTGTACAGGTGGCTCCCAGGCAGAGAGCAGCAGTTCATGGCAGCAGAAAACAGCCAGGAGCAAAGGGAAGGAAGGGCAGGCGCTGTGGCTCCTAGCCAGCCTCCCTCCCCTCCTCACATCATAAGCAGGTTACCCTGGCACTGGGGGTGTAGAACTCGAACAATGTCCCTGCCCTCCTCTTGCACAGGATTAGGACATTTACAACTAAGAACCTTGGCTCCCTGCTGAGTCATTTCATTAAATTTCTGAACTGCTCAAGTTGACACAGTGCCTCAGCCAGTGCAATCGCCCACCCAGCTAAGAAGTAGACGACAAAGGAGAAAAGTGCTAAGGAAGGACCAACACACGATGCGTGGGAGGCTTTGCTGGCGGCTGCCTCAGATGCCATCTTCCAACCTCAAGACTGTACAAGAGGGAGGCCACTGGCTCTATGTGTCCGTGATGGAAGGTGCAGTCCAGAGAGAGCTGAAAATGTGGTTGTGGCCACCCGGCCCATCAGCCATCTCAAGACTGGTGTAGGGAGAAAAAGAGTTGGAAAGCTCCTCACAGATCTGAGATTAGAACCAGTGCCACTGGGCTCTGGCTGTGTGTGTGTGTGTGTGTGTGTGTGTGTGTGTGTGTGTGAGTGTGTGTGTGCGTGCCTGTGTGGTTTGCAGAGACATTCTCAAGGCTTACTCTACTAACATGAAAAGCCTAAGAAATAAGCATGCACTCGCTAGGCTGTCTCCCTGGTGTTGTCGTGCACTGAATCTTTTGTTGTTGATGCTTTGCAAGTCTGAAGTTAGCTTTCTGCTTCCTTTATCCTCCTCCTCCTCCTCTAGATGGTTGGAGAACCTAGACCAGAGCAGAGAATCCTGGTTCCAACAGTCACAGAGCAGCAATGGCACTGCACTGCAGCAGGGGTGGCGGTGGCAGCTAGGGGGATGGAGGACTAGCAGGACTCTTGCTTTCTGAAGATCAGCCATGCTGGCGTGTCCCAGTGCTTGCCCCGAGAGCCCATAACACACCTCCAAAGCCCCTGTCCTCAGCTGCCCTGTGCTTCCCTCTGGAGCTGCCACAGAGGACAGAGGATGGATGAGGTCCATCAACAGTAGCCATAGAATGCCTACTCATCTTTCTTGACTCAGTTTCCCCAGCTAGAAAGCAAAACCAGGATGCTGCAGTCTTCTCCAGAAGTGGCATCTGTGATGGTGATGGTGGTGACGGTGGGGCCTCCTCCTCCGCACCACCCATCCTCCTCCTTCCTTTCTAACTCCTTAGGGTCTCCCCTTCGTCCTGCTTCCATCCTCAGCCGTCCCCCTCCTTCTCCCTCCCTCCTGTACCTCCCCTCCCTTTCGCCTCCCTCTCTCTGCTACTCTCTCCCTGTCTTCTGTTTCTTCTATCTCCCCTGCCTGCCCACCCACACCCCCACACTACGGAAGAAACACAGGCCTCCGGGAAAGAAGCTGTCCTGAGAGAGAGCAGGCAGGGGTAAGGGGGCAGGCCGGCTGTGCGCTCCTATGCACCTCCCTCAACTCTGCCCGCCCCAGAGCTGCAGAGCACTTGGCCTGCTCTGCAAACAAAAGATTGTGCAGATGATGGCGGGAATAACAAAAACTATCATCTTCATGGAGAGTCCCCCAAAGGAGTCCCCTGAATGAAAGAACATGGCCTCCCAAAGTCACTGGTACCAGGCAGATGAGAATGAGGAAGATGCTGGCCTCTGCCCGACACCTCGTGGTGGGCAGGGCCTGAAGGTGACAAGCCCCGTGCCCCAGGGTCCCCAGCTTGCTGGGAATGTGGGAAGCAAATGAGCGCCCTCGAGGCTTATTAGAACCAGCTAGACCATTCTTCATGGGGAAAAATAAAATCTGGACACAGATAAATGCAGCCCTAGGACAAATGCAGTTGCTGGTTGCATTGCAGGCCAGCTCTGCTGCTGAGAAACGCATTAGTCAAGACCCTTGGGCAAGGTAAATATAGTTCTTTCTCTTGCAGTCCCTTAGTGGGGACAAGAGGAGCTCAGGACTGCCACACACATCTGGTGGGGGCAGGGCTTGGGGCCGGAAGGGGCTGGGACAAGGAGGAAAAGCATTAAGAGCCAAGGTCACGTTTTCCGCAGTGGCCGGCCATGCTACGGCTCTCTGCAGGCTCTGCCCCGGCTCGCTGCTGGCCTTGAAGGCTTCTCAGCCCAGCTGGGTGGCCACCAGCTCCTCACTAGCCACATGCAGGGTCCAGGGTGACAGTGGAGTGTCGGGGGTTGGGGGGACTCAGGGTCTGCCCTTCTGTGTTTCTCAACAGGTCCCATCTTTTCCAGGAAGCACTCCTTTACTGGGAAGGCCTAGCAGTGCCAAGGAGTGACCCTGACCCTGGCCCGACCTGCGGGAGGCCTCTCCGAAGAGATGTTGATAAGATACAAGAGGGAAAAGGGAAGGCTTCGCTGGCCTGGGAAGCTCCGGCCCTGGAGGGCGACTGCTGGCCACGCCCAACTCGAGCACAAGAAAGGGGGCCAGACCGAACCCAGACGTGCTGTGCACCTGAAATACACCAGGATCTCGAAGAGAGCAAGCACTGTAGGAAGAACGTATTAATCCACTTCACATACTGCTATCATTTGTGGAAATGATAATATTTGGGGCTGAACAAGATAGGGTGCAGGGAATTTCAGCTGCTTCTTTCCCCTCCACCTTAAATGTGGCAGCAAGGAACTTTCCCTTAAGGGGGCTCACATCCTATCTCTCCTGGCAAAAGCAGCTCTAGAGAATCTTTAACTGGGCACATCCGAATCTGGCTCCTCTCAAAGCCCATCTTTGCCTCTTTACAAGACTCTCTGATGCCAGAACTAAAGTGGAATCAGTTTGCGCTATGCTTTCTCCCCTGGCAGAAGACCCTGATGGTAAACTTGTCCCTAGCTGTGCCACCGAGCCCCGCTCTGAAGCCCCTTCCTTGGCTTTGGGCCTCTCCATTGTGTGACTGCACGTGTCCTTGGGCGTCCTCCCTCCCACGCCTGTTCTCAGATCGCATCTCTTCTATGCCTGCCTTGGACTTAGAAAGGACAGAACCAGCAGGCTGCAGAGGAGGCCACTGAACCTGTTCAAGTGGTCCATTTGACCCAAGCTAAGCAAAGTACACATCCAAGAGAATAATACTCATTTGTTTTCATACAGTAATAGTTGTTCTTTCTTTCCTTTCCTTTTCTCTTTTTCTTTCTTTGTACTTTTAGGGAAGGGTCTACAGCGTATTTAGGGTCTCACTACCAGATCAGATTCATAGCGATCCACTTGTTTACAGCCTCCCAAGAGCTGGGATCACAGGCCCGCACCACCACACCCATTCTCAATTGCTGTCTGAGTGCACCCTGGAGGCAGGACCAGGGTGGGCACAGCAGGCCCAAGGATTGCACCCCTGACCTCTGCACCTGCTTGCAGGTGCTTTGATCCACTCAGCTATTTGGCTGGCCCTTATTCACTGTTTTAAAAAAAAAAAAAACTGGGAAAATAACTGTATCTTTGACTTACAATCTACTTATAAGACATGGTATGATATTTTCTCCTAGCATTAGAAACTTTATTTTTTATTTATTTTATTTATCTTTTTTTAGAAACTTTAAAAAGAAAAAATAATATATTTGGTGTACACAAAAGAGTTAGGATAGATATACAGCTACTTTGTCTTAGTTTGCTGAAAATGAAAGTTTGTACAAATGACAAGATGTCAGGTCTGCGTCGTCCTATGAACAAGTACTATGAAGAAAACAATATACATTGTATTAATTATTGTAACCATCCTGTTAACTTGTTTTGAAACTGTTTCATTGCTATTTTATCTTTTTTCTCATTAAAATGAATTAAACTTTTAAAAATAGCAAAAAAAAAAAAAAAAACCCTGGGAAAATAGGCTCATAAGAAGAAAATAAAAGCCATCCACCATTGCTAATACCAGGCTACCCATTATGGCTATTTAGGGCACCTCTTGTTTTGTACAATAAATAATAATAATCCTAACCTTTACTGGGTCCTTACTACATAGAGAAGCCATGCTAACCATGTTTGAAGCTGATGTTTCCTTTCTACTCACTGCCCAAGAGGTTTGGTTATGGTCACTAATTGAGAAAAACTGAGACTTGGTGGCATGGTAGGTTTCGTGCAGAGATAAGCAGGCAGTAAGTGGCCAGCCAGACAAGCATATATCCAGACTGACCGTGCACATGAAGCCTTCCGCCTTTCAGATCCAGGCTCTGCAAGTTAGATCCACCCCTGCAAATTAGGACTCTCAGAGTCACCCATCTGCACCCCACCCTCCTGAGCTCGGGGGCCATTGTTCCTGTACAGCCTAATCTCCCATGAACTGCTTTCTATTTATATGTTGGTTCATTCAACAGCGTTTGTCCAGCACTTCCGCTGTGCCAGGTGACATTCAAGGCAACTGGTGAACGCTGTCCACCAAGTCGCTTTGCGCTCCTGGAGCTAATATTTCAGTGTGGGCAGACAGGCTGTAAATATACATCACGGCACAGCATCAGTGCCACCAGCCAGTAACGCAGCAAAGGAAGTGGCTCAGGGAAAATGCAAAGGACAGGAAGGGACTGGTGGGAGGACCTGAGCTATTGTTTACCATGGTTGACACTATATATAGCATTACCTGGCTGAGACTGCTGTCTCTTTGCAGAGCTGTCAGAGAAGGTAACAGGACCTCAGGAAGAGACTTTGGAGGGGAGACACTAGGAAGAAGAACTTCCCACAGCAGAAAGGGCGCTAAACTGGCCACATGACCACTGAGTCCAAGAGGGGCCAAGGAAGCTCGTGGGTGCTGAGAGATTAGGGAGTTGGCCCGGGCTGTATGGGCCTTGGGAACCTGTCCAGAGCTCTAGCTTTTATCCTGAAGGAGGACGAGAGCCACCAGAAGGGTTCTAACAGAGGGGATGATTTATACCTTGAAAGTATCACTTCCGTAACCATCTTGAGACTACGAGGGGGGGGGGGCACATGTGGCAGCAGGATGGCCAGGTAAGGCTCAGCTCTGATCCACAGGAGAAGCGATACTGGCATCAATACAGGGACAGAGCTGGGAAGCAGCAAGCAGATTCTAGACCCGCTTTGAGGGTGAGGGCAACAGGATCAGCTGATGTGGGAGACGAGACAGTGTCGAGGGCAACCCCAGGCTTCGCAACTGGAAGCAACTGGGTAAAGGGGGTTGGCATGGATCAAGGTGAGAAAATGGCAGGAGTTCTTGAGGGCAGAGACATCACACGTCTAGGGCAAGGCGAAGTCCGAGATCCCTATCTGACACCACTGGTATTGTGTCCAGTAAAACGCTGCCCAGCATCTGTGTTCAGAGAACTGGGGAATTGGAGAGTTCTTCAAAGATAGTTTTTGAAACAAGGCCCCTGAGTCAACGTATGTTGGCAGGGCTTTCTACCAAAGAGCTGAGACCTTTACTAAAACTTCAGTCATTCCAAATAATACATCTTGGGCTGGGGAGATAGCTTGGTGGCATAGGTACCTGCCTGGCAAGAGCAAGGACCTGAGTTTAATCCTTGATACCGCATGCTATGCTTGGCCCGGCGCCCCAGGCATGCCATGCTGGTCCCAAAACTGGGCATGGCGGTACATTCCTGTAATCCCAGTACTGCTGAGGCTGAGACAGGGAAGCCACCATGAGTCTGATCTGCATGCGGATACCCTGTACCAAATAAATAAATATACAAATAGACAAGATAGCCAGACAAAGAGATAGACAGAGAGATTGAATCTCTTTAAGAGGAGAGGAAGAACCCATGAAGGAGAAAGTGGAAGTAGCCAGAGGAGAGAGGCATGTGCACAGCTGCAGGAAGGCGTTTCCAGAGAGGGAGAGCATTCTGAGCAACTGCTTTGCAGATAATACACAATACAACCACCACTGCTGATCTCCGGTCTCCATGCTTTGATATTCTGTACAGTTTTTAACATTTTATTAAATGAGAAAAAAAAAAAAAAAAAAGAAAGAACAGAGACTGACCCTATCACATGCTGCTCGCCACAGAACACCTAAAGCTCTGAAACTCAGCCACCAGGTTTTGCAGTCTGCGAAGTACACACATTACAGGTACAGGCAAGCTATTCCAGCAGAGCCCCATGCCTTCGGAGGAGAAACCTGCACCCTTTCTCCCTTCTCGGCTCACCCAGGGACAGCTCACACCACCGGACTCCGTTTCTTAATCTTCCTAACTTGACTTTTCAGAAACAAGACACATCTATCTTTACCCTTAGACATACTGATGATAAATGATAATCAAGTTTTTATTTTTCAAGTTCATGATAATTTGTAGGGAATTTCCCACTGGAAAGCCTCAGGGACTGGGTCGCAGAGATAGCTCAGTTGTCTAAGTGCCTGCCTAGGCAAGTACAAAGACCCGGGTGTGATTACCCATCCCACATGCCATGCTGGCTTTGCCCTGCGTACACTGAGCTGGTCACCAAGACAAGGCAGCACTGAGGAGGCTGAAACAGGAGCATCACTATGAGTCTGTGCTGTATAGTGAGATACTGCACCAAATACATAAAAAAAAAAAAAAAAAGAAAGAAAGAAAGAAATGGTAGAATCCTCAGGGACCAACATACGTTCCTAGAAGAGGGAATATATTTTCCAGTCTCTCGGGAACTTAGAAGACTCTTGACTAGCTACCATGTCTATAGCCGGGCAAGGACTCATCTCAACAGCAGAATATCACAGTGTGTGGAACTGACCTTTTGTTTATGGATTTTAATCTTTGATATAGTAGTCATACTGGCACTAAGCTACCTAGATTCCAAAATAGACTTGATAAGTCCTAGAACTATAAACCAACCCTAACTGTCTCATTTTTTCTTCCACCTTCTTCCCGTCACATGACAATCTTTCTCTACTGCGTTCTACTTCAGAACTCAGACTCAGACCTTGTTCTATGTGTTGGCCCTGCAGATTCGCACATGCGTGCTGCGCCAAGCTTGTTTTGCTGTCTCCAGTCCATTTTGCAGTGTCCAATGCCACCCTCTCTTCATTCATTCCTTAAATAACTCATCCAGAAGCTCTTAAGTATCCTTGGGTAAAATGGTCCAAACCACAAGAAAAGGGGTTGTGACTCACCCTGCAACGTCGCTCTTGGAATTCGCTCAGTCCTTCAGCATTCCAAGCAGTGAGAGCCATGTGACCTGCATAGCGACAGCCGGCAGCTTGCGGTGTCCAGAGGAGGCGGCAGCAGGAGGCCTGCTTCCTTTCTTCAAGAAGAGGAGGAGCTAGCACTTGGGACGAGATAGACAGAGGCACTTGGTCTGTATCTCAGTCTTCTCAATCCCGAGGTCTCTAGAAAGCAACGTGGCTGAAAACGCAGACCTAGCTTGGACGCTTCTCAGAAGAAGAGCAAAGGGCCAATCAATACACAGGAATGTTCACGTCGCTGACCCAGCTTCCTCCTTTGATATATCTTCCCTAAAGAATTAGAGACATCCTATTTCAGTGACATATGCACACCCAGGTTTATAGCAGCACAACTCATAGTCACTAAATTCTGGAAACGGCCTATTACAGACCCAGATGAATGGATAAAGAAAATATGCTGTTTTTACACAATGGATTACTACCCTGCCATAAACCAAGGAAAATCTGAGTCACCTACAGCGAAATGGAAGCACCTTGAGGATGCAATGCTAAACACATAAATTGGACGACAGTGTAAACATCACATGGTTCCTTTTAAAAGAGCAGCCCCAAATCTAAATAAATTGAAAAGCACAATAAGAGATTCATATTAGGAAATTAGAGACAGAACATTTGTGAGCGGGGAAGCAAGAGATGGGGTGTGAAAATGATGAAGGCGTCATGCGCATGGGCCGGCGGGCCACACAGCACGCAGTCATCCACTGCAAAGGCGTGCTTCTTCAAACACGGCCATCTTCCACAACTGTCATTTTCTTTCTTAAACTCCACATGCTCTTCCAGTGACATAGGCTGCTTTCCCAGCTGTCTTGCTATACAGGAGAGAAGCATTCTGCTCATCCAGACCTGAGTTTGTGGAAATGAAGACTCTAAGGCTTCTGAAAACAATCATGGCTTCTGCCCAATCTCCACACTTCATAGGGACATTTGTCAGAGTTCAGCTGTATATATTCATCCAACAACTATTGGTTGAGCTGCTACAATTCTTGGCATCATTCAAGGTTCCAAAAAAGCACAGCACTAAAGAGAAGAGATTTAAAAAAAAATTTTTAACATTTTTTTCCATGGCGTTTATATTCTAGCAGGACAAGGATGAACACAAAAATAAATACACAGAATACAGAATACATACATAGTAGTGAGTGGCATGGAAGACAGCCAACCATGAAAGAGACCAGGGAGGACCTGGCATACAGAAGAGAAAGAACACTGAGATTTTAAGCAGAGTAACCAAGAACAAGAGCCAGAGGTGGTGACAGGGGAGCTCTGCAGAAATCTAGGGGGACAAGCCACCAGGCAGGAGAACTGCAACTGTGCACACACGGAGGCAGGGTGGGTCAGGCCAGTGTGACCCAAAACAACACAGTCTCACTTTTGCCCAGGTCACTGGCCTGTTTGTAGGGTACAGGTGGGGTCTGTACCCTGAAGGTCCCTGTACTAAAGGATTGGTCTCAGGGTGGTGTCACTGTTAAGGGTGGGGTTATTACACCTTGGGTAGCCTGGCCTCATCTCTGAAAGTGCAATAAATCTCACAGTGAGAATGGGCCTTGACAGGGCCAGGCCTTCTCTCACACCTGGGCCTTTCTGCAGGAGGCTATTTCCCCTTCTGTTTCTTCACTCTACAGTGACCCAGCCGAAGAGGTCCCTCTACAGAGGCCAAGTCTTAGACTTTCAGCTCAGCCACTTGTGAGTTAAGAAAATTCATTTCTTTTCTTTTCTTTCCTTTCCTTTCCTTTCCGTTTCTTTCTTTCTTCTTTCTTTCTTTCTTTCTTTCTTTCTTTCTTTCTTTCTTTCTTTCTTTCTTTCTTTTTTCGCAGCCTTGGGTCTTTAATGATAGCAATTGAACACAGACTTGCAGCTGCCATGTGGAAAACAGGCCTTACAGGATTGAGAAGGGATACAGGGACACCAGCCAGGAGGCCACAGCCATAACCTAAGTGAAGTCTGATGGCAGCTGATCAGCCCTCAAAATTACCTGGAGAACCTCCCAAAACTAAGACTCTCAGGACTAACTACTGACACTAAGCCAGAATGTGGGACCCCAGGACAAGAGCCCCTCGGTGTGGCCTGTGGACTCCAGGGTATAAAGGCCAGTCTGTTATGGTTTTCTGGTTATCAACTGATTGCTTCTTAGTGCCAAATTCACCCTGCACTGTCTGTTCTACAAAAATGAATCTGATTCCTTTAAACACCTTTGCATTGCCAATTGGAAAGCACGATCCTGGGCACCAGACAACCCTGCAGACACAGTGCAGGAGGACTGGGGTCTCCCCTGGATTTGGGCGACTGGGATCTACGGACCCTGGAGATGAGAGACCTCTCTAACACCAGCTCCCCTGGAATCCCACAACTACCAGCTTCCCCCAGAGGCTCTGGTCACTTTCTCATGAAAATCTTTCTAGTATGCAAGAGAACTGACTTAGGGAACGTTGTCGGGAGTGCACTTTCATGATGGTCACCTATGATTCTCCCACCCAGTGGCCCAGAGCTGTGTTCTCTACAGCAGCCCTCAGGTCTCAAGCCTCGGAGGAAGGAGATGGAGAGACATTCCCTGGGCCTTTGCCTCAGCCCTGAGTGTCAGGGCTGCCATCCGCACACCACCCCTACGTTCTCACCACTCTTTTCTAACTCCTAGCTAATTCTTCAGTATTCCAATGTCCTACTATAATCAATAATTTTCCTCTTCCTCTTCTGTCTTTCCTCTTCTTGTTTCCCTCCTGCCCTCTCCACCTTCCTTTTTTCCCTCTCCTTTTCTTCCCTTCCTTCATCTCATTCCCTTCTCAACTCTCATGTCTCCTACTTCTCCGCTTCTTCCTCCTCCTCTTCCTTTTCTTCTTCTTCTCCTTCTCCTTCTCTTGCCCCTTCCCCTTCTTCTTCCTTTTCTTCTTCTTCCTCTTCCTCTCCTCCTTCTCCTTCTCCTTCTCAGTCTCCTTCTCCTCCTTCTCCTTCTCCTTCTCCTTCTCAGTCTTCTTCTCCTCCTTCTCCTTCTTCCTCTTCCTCTTCCTCTTCTTCTTCTTCTCCTTCTCCTTCCTCTTCCTCTTCCTCTTCCTCTCCTCCTTCTCCTTCTCCTTCTTAGTCTCCTCCTCCTTCTCCTTCTCCTTCTCCTTCTTCCTCTTCCTCTTCCTGTTCCTCTTCCTGTTCCTCTTCCTCTTCTTCTTCTTCCTCTTCCTCTTCCTTTCCTCCTTCTCCTCCTCCTCCTTCTCCCCCTTCTCCTCCTTCTCCTTTTTGTTCTTCTCTCCCCCTCCCTCCCCTTCTCCTTCGCTTCTTCCCACCCTCCTTTCTTGGTACTTGACATTCAACTCAAGGCTTCACACATGCTCCAGACCAAGCACCCTCATCCCCAATACTCCTTCATATGAACTTTTCTTGTTCAAGTCCCTGTGTGATTTCTCTCTCTTGTGACTCAACCTACAGCATCACTCAGTTGCCATACAGAGTTTTGTATATAGTACATCACTGTCCCCGCGGTATGCTTGGTGTCTGCATGCAGAGAGCCCCAGAAGCCCTGCCCCAAGCCTGTAGGCCACTGGAGTCACAGCCCAGAGCAGCCCCTCTGCCTCAGGAGTGGCTGGCAACGTCCAGGTCCTTCTAGATCATCACAAGCAAGGCCTCCTGGAGGCTCTTCCAGCACCACCTTACACAATATAGATGCTTTTTCCCCTCTCCCATGTTTCCGCCCTCATAATTAGAACAACAAGGACACTGGGGTGAGACTTACCTAGCGGCCCAAATTCTAAGCTCTTGGGTCAGACACTCATGGGCACCAGTCCTATCCCTAACAAGTTTGGTGATGCCAAGCAGTTCCCTAACCTCCCTGGAGTTTTGGTTTCAGAACTTGCATGACAGAGTCTACTTCCGCGGGACTGCAGTGAGCACTGTACAGAATAGTATTGGTAGAAAGGTTTCACCTGTGTTTGTGGTGGTGGTCGCTCTTGCTTAAAAGGGCAACGTGACACACATTTCTATTTGTCTAGTCAGTGTGGTATCAGGCACAAGTCCACCTGTGACCCAATCAAGTGCCAACTTGGTCCCAGTTGTCAGAGCTTATGCAATGCTCTGGGTCCCTCTGGCCTTGCTTTCCCCCTAATTCAGTTCTTGTTTTCATTATCAACCCTGAATCCACACCCAGGGTCATAAAGGCAAGCCAGCTCTGGAGATCCGTGACCCTTAAAGACACACCACAAGAAGAAAAGTCTAGGAGAGGCTGAGGCAGAAGGATCCTGAATTTGAGGTTAGCCTGGGAAACCTCATGGGCATTCTGGCTGAAAAAATACTTTCCGAGGGATGAACATACATGCATGTCAGTGTGGAGGCTCAGGGTTCAATCCCCAGAAATCCCCGAAGAAGAGACTTTAGAAATTTCTGGAAGACACTATCCTACGGAAATATGCTTGCATGTGAGCTCTACATGCACTTAGTACATTACATGCAATGTGATTTTCAGTTTTCTGGTAGCCGCACTTTCTCAAGTGAAAATAAACAGGGTAAATCAAGTTTTAATAATGTAGTTCAACTGCACTGCTGTCATTTTAAAAAGTAACCAATATTTAAAATATGATTGAGACAATGTTAAGGGTTTTCTGTATTAAATCTTTGAAATATAGTGTGCATCATGCATGTACCTTGAAGGGGCCGGGCAGGGTGCACCACAGGCTCCTTGCAGGGGCCGCTGTGCTCAGTGAGTGGCTACTCCAGGACAGAGCAGCCCTGGACCATCTTCCTTAATGATACGTTTTGTGTGTGTGTGTGTGTGTGTGTGTGTGTGTGTAACTGGGGATTGAACTCAGGTCCTTACACTTGCCAGGCAAGTGCTTATTATACTGAGCTATCTCCCAGCTCCCCTGGACCATCTTCCTTGAGCTTCATTTTAAGGAAAAAGTGCAGAGACTCAGCATGTTGCACAGCGTGACCTTTCTAAGCCACACAGCCAGGGAGGGACAAAATCCAGATGAAGATCCAAGCTTCTGACATCCTTCCGGGATCTGAAACCCAATTCTTCCCATTCCTGGCTGTGTGACCACAGAGCCTCTTTCCCTACCACTCTGAGCTCCAATGTTCTTTTCTCTTCTTTTTAGTTTTTTTTTTTGTTCACTTTTATAAAAATAAATAAAATAGTTTCATTCACTGATAAGAGAATAAGTTATTAAACTGCATAGTGTTATCTTCAAACTCATTACCAAGAGTTCAAGATATAACCCAAAAAGATTCTTACAAAAGAGAAACATAGTAACACAAAGGTTTTAGATAAACTAACACATATGCAGAAATATTTTTAGGCAACAGCATATGCAACGGGGGAGGTACTTGACCTTCCCCCTCGTCTACCTTCTCTTTGTGTCTGTGTGTACATGATATTCAGTGAGAGAAACGATGCTTGAGCTGCGGGTATGTCTGACTGACCTGACTCGCTATAGTGCTCCTGAGGGGGAGTGGGGGGAGCACTCACTAACCCGCAGAGGCCTCGCGCTTAGCTTCCGTGTTTGCCTTGTCTGTCCTCCGTTGAGGGGCATGTGCGCTGTCCCCAAGCTCTAGCGATGGTTAATTCTGCTGCTACGAATGTGGGACTTCCTTATCCATTCAACGAAAACAGTAACATGCTTGTGGGAGTCGTAGTAAGGATGAAAGATGGCGATGCCATAAAGCCCACAGCCCACAGCAAGCAGGGGCTAGGAGGAGCCACAATCGCCACAGGGAGCAGAGGCAGGGCAGTCTCCCATCGCACCCATGGCTTTGGACAGGGCCTCATGGCAGCAGGTAATGGCACCCCTGTCCCGCAGCACTTCAGCACAACTCTTTCTGCAGTTCCTTCCTTCCTGTTTTTCTCAAGGTTCTTCTCTACATAACACACCAAGATGGAGTTGGTAAAATTTCAGCAACCAGATCAAAGGCATAGGGAGAGAGTCACGGAGCGCCCCACCCTGGTGACTCTGATGTCACCGACTCTCCTGGCTTTCCTTTTGGCCCTCCTTGTCTGGCAGAAGCTGCAGAGGTTGGGCAGGGAAAGACAACGCCAAGTGTTGATGTTTCCCAGGCGCCTGCAGAGCCGAGCTGCTGTTCGGGCGCTGAGTCTTAGCATATATTTAGTAGGCCAGATCACTCTCCAGGGCTCAGGCTGAGCAGTCCTTGTCCTCAAAGAGAACCTCCAGGAAGAGGGTGGAAGGTGAACGATCTCAGCCAGAGCCACCACAGAGGAAGAACTGAAGGCTCAGGCTCCATTTCCCTTTTCCCTCGGAAACTTGCTCCCTCAGGAACACCCACCCTAGAAGCTGGAGCAGAAGCTGAGATCGGCAGACAGAACACTTCTGCATTCCACTAGCAAGGGCTTCTGGGAAACGCCCTGTCCATTCTAAGATTCTTGGCTAAAAATTATGTTAAACTTCAAGAAACGTATGATCTATCTCGGCAGAACATTTGTAACAAGAAATAGATTTCCATAATACAGATGGAACTACAATGAAACAGACTCCATAGTACATAAACTTTTGAACACTAAATGAGAATGCTAAATTTATTGATTGATTGATTGTTTGACTGATTGACTGATTGTATTTTTTTTTTTTAGGGAAGGATCTGCAGGGTGTTCAGGATCTCACTAGTAGATCAGACTCATAGTGACCTGCCTGTGTACAGCCTCCCAAGAGCTGGGATCACAGGTGCGCGCCACCATGCCTAGTATCAATTGCCATTTCAGTGCACCCCAGAGGTGGGGCCAGCACCACAGGCCCAGGGATTGAACCCCTGGCCCCTGGAGCTGCTTGCAGGTGCTTTAATCTTCTGAGCTGTTTGGCCAACCTAAGATTCCTAAATTTGTTTCATTTTTGTTTATACATGTGTGTACTATTTAATGAACTATATTGTAGAAAGTTGGTATGTGTATAAGGGACAGCTTACTTCTTTTTTTGAAAGAAAATGGCCTTTTGCACCCTCTCCATCCTGTGAATTACTGATTATAATTACATCTACATAATTAGTCTTATAAGATGCTAGCAGAATGGACTACAGATGAGCACCTTAAAAAGCGGGAAACACACTCGACTGGTGCTACCGATAATGGCATTAGCAAAGGAAGTGGAATGGAAATGGAGCCTAAGGCACTTGGGGACACTGGGCAGAAAAGCCAGCTACCTTCGGGAAGGCTCTGGAAGGACAAGGCTCAGTTCACCTGAGGGACCTCAAGGGAGGGAGGAGCCTGAGCCCGAGAAGAATGGGGGGAAAGGTGGGCTGTGAACAGGTGGCTTCTGCTCCGCCCCAGCCAGGGCCTGTGCTTAGTGTGTGAGGTTGGACAAAGTCCCACTGAGGCTCCTGTCTGCAGCTGCCCCAAAGCCCAGGGTCAGCCCTCAAAGCTCAGCTTTCATGCTTTGGACTGAGGACAGAGGACCCATTCCACGTTTCCAACCCCCTAGAGACATGGCTAAGGAGAGTGAGAGGTACAGATTCGACCTTGACCTTGCTTGGTGACAACCGAAACTGGAAAAATTAAAGTGCAAAGTGGCAGAGCGTGCACAGGAGGTTGGCAAAGCGAAGCACTGATGGGGCGTCCCTGCCGTAGGGTCCTGGGAATCTGAGAAATGTGCACGCATGTGACCTGACACACTCACACCTGGGCCTGGCCTCCTGAAGGAAACATTAGGATGGGCCTGAGAAGCCCAGGAATAAAAAGGAGGCCTCCACCAGAAAACCCAAAGCAATGTTAGCTGTGTCAACCTGATTCCCCAAAGGTATTTGGTCTCACAGGTATTATACTGAGTAGTATGCTATACTTGCTTTGCTAAATAAACCACCACCACCCCGGCCTCGCTTCATTCCTTCTATACGCTGTGTCTCTTGTTTAGGCCTCTTAGAAATTATCTTCGCACTTTTCTGGGCCTTTCTCAAGAATCCAACAAGATAATTTGTTTGAAATTCATGAAAAATAGCTTGAAAGAATATGTAGGTATTTGTTTTCCCTTGGCTTGAAAAATCTTCCCAATAAAGCTTCTTAATTTATTTACAAACTTGGTTATCCTAATTATTTTTGAATTTTTTTAATTGTTAAAACAATATCCACAGGGAAGAGTCGAAGATCTGCACCACAAAATGTGGCTGCCCTGATTCACCTCAGGTCACTGTCCCCCTTCAAAGCAGGGGTGCTGGACCCGCTCTCTTCCCAGAGAGCTCCCGGCTCTTCCCTCCCTCTGCGCTTGAATTTTTCTCTTGGTAGCCTGGCTGCAAGCTCAGGTCAGCCATTAGCACTTTTCCCACGCTTAGGTGGTGGGCTCCACTCACACCTGAAGATAAGAAAAGCCTCAGCCGCCCCAGGCTCGCCTTCCTCCCTCATGGGTCCCTTCCCTTTGCAGGGAACCAAAATCAGATGAGTTGCTGACATCTGGTGGCTGCTACGCAGAGTGTAAGCTGAGGCTTAGGAGGACTTCCAGTCCGAGTCCAACAAACTATGAATTCTGGGGGCCCCCTCGGTAGCCCACTGTTTTTCTAATCCACAGAGAAAGCAGTTCTGCAAAGCGAAGTGCTCTGGGGACCGTCACCACCTGCCCTAGGATGAGCACTGGCTGTCATCCTCCCTGGGTCACCAGACACCCCTGGGCTCTGGACCTGGTCAGGTCTGATCCCGGCCAACTTGAGGAATCTGAAAGCCAAGCAACACAGGGCAATGAATCCCTTTTGGTTTGAAGGTAACTCTTCTCTGGAAGCTGGAAATAATTCTCCTCTCTCTGTTTCCTTTTTGCCATGCAAATGCTTTTCCAAAGCTGCCCACCCCTTGGGGGCTGGGACTAGGGCAGAGCACAGCTTTGGAAGCCCCCTCACTCTCCTGCCCTTCCTGCTTTTTGGACACTGAGATCAACCAGAGGCTGGTGGAATCTTTGTTCACGCAAGCTCTTCTGCTCCATCTTTAGAGAAAGATGTGGCACCCGTGCTCTGGACAGGACCAAGGCATCCACCAAGGAGACTCTTGAACCTAAATTCGGGTGGGGGACCCCAAGGTGATCATGGTGGAGGACAGGTGTGTCTAAGAAGTACAGTGCAGAAGGGAAGCCGGTCGTCATTATGGGATACTAGTTGGTTTCTTCATAGCACTTATCTCTAAATAGATGGAATTTGTCCTTTTATTAGTTTTCTTGGGTTTTGCCTGCTCATCTTTGGCTTTTGTCTCCTCTCCTCAGCATACTTAACCTCCTGAAAACGAAAACATAAACTCAAGAACAGGGACCTTACCTGTCATGTCCACCAAGATGTCCCCAGCCGCTAGAATATTAGAGTGTCTACAAGAGTTCTCAGGTACTTGATAACGGTAAGAGATTGACCACATGTTCGCACAGAGTCCCTCTTGCGTCCTAGATGCCAAACTTTGTGTCCCGCTCTCAGGAAAGCCCCCAGGAGGGAGCCAATCAGGGACACCCTGAAGCCCTATAACGGTTCTGTCTGTGCCTCCCGGAAGGTTGGGCCCCGTGAAGGAGGCAACTGCAGAGGCCAGCTTGCTCCTCGGGCCCAGGGTGGGCTGGCGCTGGCCTAATGGGGGCAGGGAAGGCTGTCCTCACCACAGGGCCCCCCAGATGTGTCTGCGTGCTGCAGACCAAGGGTTTTACTGGCAGCAAGGCCGAGCGTCCAGCTCGTGGTCTCGGCCCCCGATTGCTATGTAGATGCGCAGGAGTCCGTGGGGGGTGGGGACGAGCACTGGAAAACACTCCCTCTGCCTCCAACTAAATGGTTTCCTCAGGAAATGAGAACTGGGGGTGGGACGGGTGGGAAGGAATGAAAAAATTCCAGTAAGGAAAAATGTGACTTTTTTTTTTTTTTTTATCTTTGGAGCAGGGAATGCTATTGGGCAATCCGAAGCTGTAAGATTTTTTGTTTCAGGAACGTGAGAGACTTTTAAAAATATTAAAAGAAAAAAGGAAACTCTGGTGGGGGTGTGAGACGCTAAACACTCACAAGGCAATGCGCTTAGGTGGGGGGGCTGGGGGCGGCGCGGCCCAGAGCTCGTGCGTCCTTCCGGGGTCAGCCCTGGAGAGCAGGTACTTTCTGGCATCTATTAACACAGTTTATGGTTAAGTTGCTGGACCCCACGTGGCCTGAGAGGGCCTCTTTATCTCTAAACAAACAGAGGGCAAGGGGGATCCCCCAGCCCAGACCGCGCCGTGGGTTTTTCCATCGTAGCTATCAATCTTCCCTTGTGGACGGAGACGAAAAAGAGAAGTTCGAGGGGCGGTAGGAGCTGTCCGGAAGGCGAAGGCCCTGTTTACCTGGCCTTAAGAGGAGGAGTTTGCCCCGGCTTGTCTCGAAGCGTGGGGTTCATGCCAGGGGTTGTAGCCCCCACCCCAAGATGCACAGGTAACTCCACCCAGCTTCCTGTCCCAAGCAGCCCCAGGGGCCCAGCCACCTCACTACAGGCCACACCTGAGACTCCAGGTCAGCGAGCCCTCCTCAGCCTCGGCAGTGAGTGGCACAGTTGGGACACAGCCTCTAGTCAGTGTGCTCTGCTCACAGCTTCGGATCAGATCAATGAGAAATTGATTGCTGAAGCTTTGCCACACATGGGGGAAAGATGGGCCCTGCCTCTGATAACCCAAGGCCTCACAGAGCACGCAAGCCAGACGGAAGCTTCCAATTCCAGGTTCCTATGAAGCAGTTGTGAGAGGACTGTTCAAATTATGACAGGGCCCTTCATGGAAAACACCGCAGCCAGCGATGCGCGTGGATTCAAGGAACCATCCAGTAGCCCTCTCAAGGAATGCCAAGCAGGCTGATGACGGATTAGTTGGGCTTTTGTTTCGTTTAGGTTTGATGTAGATTTTGGTTTTTTGTTTGGTTTTGTTTTTCTCTGGTTTTGGTTCTATCACGTGGTGATGACGATCACGAGCTTTTAAGCCAGACACAACAGGCTGAGAATTCCACTTCTTGTACCCGTTAGTGTATGACTTGGAGCAAAATGAAATTTCTCTGCTCCTCACTTTTCTCCTCTGTGATATGGGGAGACAAAGAGTGCATGAACCTGCTGTGGAGATAAAGTGAAGGCATCCGTAGCCGGCTGAACGGGGTGCCTGCCACAGGCCAAAATGGCTACAGCTGACACCGAGGGTGGAGAGGCCACAGCACAGGCTGGGGCCAGGGCTGGGCAAAGTTCCCTCCTCAGCTCTTTGCTTAGGCCACTCACTTTCCCTCCCATGAGTCTGTGCGGCGTGCACCTCCCTCATCCTCACTTTAAACTTGAAGAAACTGAGGGATAGGAAACAAGGCCACATGCTTAGCAAATGACAAGCCTGGGCTGTCTGGCTCCAGAAAATTTCCTCAGAAAGGAGGAGCCAGGTGTTGATGTCCGCCGTGGAGCTGCGCTTGCTGCCTAGGAAGGCCAAGTAGAGGATTTCATCACTGCGCCCTCCTTTGTTGACCCCAGTCAGCGAACATCCAACGTCAGCTAGACTCTGACTCTTTGGAAAGGGCCCCAGTCCAGTGTGGACCCACAGCCTCTATGAATGGCGACCTTTGCCCTCACCCCCAACTGAAAACAGAACTGGGATGGGTACACAAAGTTAGGCTGACCTACATTCCTGGCACCTCAAGTTGCTTCTGAAGCCCCACAGCAAACACTGAAGCTCCCCAGGAGAGAAGTCAAAGGGACATCCGATTCACCCTTACCCCTGCCCCAGGGCCCTGTCCTTAGCCCCGCTGGGTCAAACATGAGTGGGTATTGATTGCTCTGGTTTTACCATGTGTGTTCCCTCCAGGAAGGACTCGATCTTTCAGCAAGAACCTAAAATGAGCTCTAACAAAACAAATGGGCCAGACACAATCTTAAAATGTCAGATTTTTTTATGGGAAACTTAATTTAAAAGGGGCTGGTTGGGGGTGCTGGGGAGATAGCTCAGCAGAATAAGTGCTTGCCTGGAAAACTCAAGGATCTGAGTTCAATCCCTGGTTTCACAAAAAGAACTTTTTTTTGCCGGACGTGGTGGCGCATGCCTGTAATCCCAGCACTCAGGAGGCTGAGGCAGGAGGATCAGTGAGAGTTTGAGACCAGCCTGGGCTACAAAAGTGAGCTCAAGGCCAGCCTGAACTGCATAGTGAGACTCTGTCTCAAAAAGACAAAAAAAAAAAAAAAGGGGGGGGGGCTGGTTGGAATTATAGAAGATCCTTTAGGGAAATGCTGAGCTTTTAAAAACGAAACTCTCTTATCAAGTAAGAGAGTATGGTACGGCAACCTTTTCATGGGGAAGCCATTCAGAGCCTTGGGGGTGGGGGGCATTTACACGCCTAAATGGCACGGAACTGCCCCTGAAGACCTTTCCAGCTCAGGAAAACCTCTCACCACTTCATGAATCATCTTGAAATGTGACATCAGAACCGACACAAAGAGCCATCCCCTTCTTCACAGTTTTATGGGAGATTAGCCCTTCCTGTAGTACTTTGCAACCTCGGCATATGATTTCTTCCTTCCTGCCTTCCTTTTTTTTAAAAAAAAAAAAATTATTTGGTTGTTACAGAGTCTCACTACACAGCTTGGACTCCTAGTGACCCTCCTGCTTTTAGCCTCCCCAGCACTGGGAGTACAGGTACACACCACCACCTGGACCCAGGGGCAGGGCTGGCACAACCTGTGGTGCCAGGGATAGAGGCACAGTCCCTGCACTTGTCTAAGCAGGCACTTAGTCGGCTGGGCTGTCACACCAGCCCAATAGGATTTCTTTCTTTCCTTAAGTCAAGTGTTTTCACCTCTCACTTACAGGAAGCCCGTTAGGGCTTCACCTCACCATATCTGCAAGTCCCCAGCATCACTACTCCTGCAATTTGGGACAATTGTTGGTTAACATAAAGGTGACTTAAACCCAGCACTGTGATGCTGTGATAGTCAACCTCCTACCTGATGGCTACTGAGCAATGAACGCACAGGCAGTGGACACCGCACGGATACTGGGGACAGAGGGGTAACTCATGCCTCAAGAAGGATGAGCAAGAGGCCGTGAGATCCCATCCCAGTACCCAGAAGAGCTCTCGGTTTAAAATGTATGCATTGTTCGCTTCAGGAATTTTTCACTTACTAGTTTTGGACCAGAGTTGATCCCTGGTTACTAAAACTACAGAAAGTGAACCACAGACAAAGTGATTACTATACTGCCAAACAAGTTCGAGGGACAGGGCTTCAGTTGCTTTGCTCTCCTTGCAGTGGCCGTGACAAAATAGCCAACATCTGAAATGAAGGAAAGGAAGACTTATTTAGCTCACATTGAGTACAGGCTTCAGGCCACACTCAGCTGGTGCATGGCAGGGAGCAGCCATTAGTGATGGTGGCAAAGAGGGAGTGGTGCCGGTAATGGCCACAAAAGGCAGCAAGTCCGTCTCCCTCAGGCTGTCAGGCTGCACTCGGGCCACCCACCTCAGGCTGGCGGTAGCACTCACACCTATAATCCCAGCAGTGCTTGCACCCTTAATCCCAGCACTGACTCAAGAATTAATCACGAACTCTAGGGGTCCACCTCCACCCCATGACTTGCGTGAGGCTTTGGGGGGACAACTAGGTACAAACCACAGAAGATAGGATTTAATGAATGAATGAAATTTTGCAATCGTCCCATTTCATGGATTGGGCACATATACATTTCCATAAAGTTTTGTTGTCCTAATAAATATTTCTGCCTATACACTTGTTTTGCTAACTGCCACAGAAAACGCTGCCCTCAAATAAACAAAACAAAACAAAACAAAAACAACATCTTTTTTTTTTTTTCTAACATTTAGATTACCCAAATTAGTGACTCTTATTGGAGAACTTTCTTGGCAATGCCACTAGGGAAGGAGGATGCTTCTTTTTTCTTTTAAAAGATATCTGGAACAGTTCCCTCCTCATGCGCTCCAGAGTCCTCAGGGTCAGAGACACAGAAGCAGTGATCGAGACAGTGAGTCAACAGTGCTGGATTACACCCTTAGAATGCAGGAGTCATTCTCTGTAGTGTCCCTGAGCTAGCATGTCAGTTTTCTCATAGGAAGCAGAAACTCAACCTCAGGAATGGCCACTGAATTGCTCGGCGACACTCAGAACATCTCCTAAATTATCCACCTCTCAGTTCTGTCCATCGTATAGGTGATCCAACCATCTTCATGGACCCATCAAAGATGATGATGTTGGTGGTGATGATGGTGGCGGTAGTGATGGTGGTGGCCGTGGTGGTGGTGATGGTGGTGGTAGCGTCGGCGGTGGCAGTGGTGGTGGTGGTAAGTGATGGCAGCAATGAAAATTGCACTGCTATTCAGCGAGTCTCAACATAAACCAAAACATTCTAAGGCTTTGACATAGGTCAATTCACAATATCTTCCTGGGAACCGTGAATCAGAAATGTCTTCCCAAATCCCTACACATTTAGTTTTCTTGAATAGAAGAGACTGTGACTGGCCGCATTTTGAAGGTGTACCACGATGTCTTTCACCCTTCAGGCCCTGCATGCAAGGTGTTTTGACACCTGGCTCATAAAGGGCAGGCTGTACATTTCTTCTTGAATGGGGTGGGCTCCGCCTCTCTGGTAGAAGCGGTGCCACGTGACTTCAAAGGTCACCACAGCATGTGTGACCTTTCTAGCCTGGGTTCTTTTTAGGATGCTCAATTTTAAACCGAGCCACAAGGCTGTGAGGATGCATGGGTCCCAGCAGAGAGCCGTGTGAAGCTGCTCGCCACAACGGCAGCAGAGTCACCCACTGACCCCTAGTGTCAGCTGCAGAGCTTTGAGTGTGGACACCAGCCAGGTACCAAGCCATCACCACCAGCCTTCACAAGCTCCAAAGGGCGTCCCCAGGCTCCAGCGAGCTGTCCCCCCCGCCTCCCCCGAGGGTCCTCCTTGCACATTTCCCCAAAAACTGTCAGCATCACAAAATAATTTGTCATTTCAGGACCTAAATTTGTGGTGTTTTGCGACACAAGCCATGCAGACTTTACTCTCTCCCTTGGAGACAGGCAAGAGCCATGCTTAGGCTCTCCTTATTCCTGTTCCTCCTGCCTCAGCCTCCCAAGTGCCGGAATTAAAGGCGTGCGCCACCACGCCCGCCTGACTTCTAGAGTTTGAGACTGACTCATGACCCCCTGGGCTTATGTGTCTTAGCAGTGCTGGGAGTATGGATATTAGTACTGTTGGGATCATGGGTGTGGCCTGAGATGGATACACTGAGGCAGAGAGCCTGAATGTATTACAAGAGAGACAGAGAAACGGCCTCTCTCTGTTACTTTCTGCTGCCCTGGTTGGTCAGTTGTGTCTGTTGACATTTTGTTGCTGTTTCGCTGCCATGAACTGGATACTCTCTGCCCTGTGCCAGTCTGCCTTGAAGCCAGCCAAATATGGACTGAAACCTCCAGTATCTGTAAGCTAAACAAACCCTTCCGTGCTTCGTCTTGGGTATCAAGAACAAGAGAAGACTAACTGAGACAGTCCAAGTAGTCCCACTGTTACCGAAGTCTTAGAGCAGCACTGCCCCCAGAACCTTATCTTGACCCCTCCTCAGAATGAAGGGAACTGTAAAAGCATCTCCTGCCTAACATCTTCCCATGAAGACATGAAAAGAAAACAGGAAGCAGAAGAGCCTTGAGAGTACCTCTCGTCCTAGCTCCACCACAATGCCACGCTCGGGAAGGGGATGAGAGGCCACTGCTGTACACTGTCTCGTTGTCTCTTGGCTCCCTCGCTCCCTCCCTCCCTCCTTCCCTCCGTCCCTCAGAACCTTCCTGTTTTCATCAGAGCGTGTACTTCCTGTTGTGTTTCCCAGCCCAACTCTGTCACCAAGAGAACCAGGAAACATATTTTTGATCTTTGTTCTTCTCCTTGTGTGGAACTATCAGGTGGGTAAGACTCGGGCTCGGTGGGGGCTGATGTGTACCCCACATCTCCAATGTCAAGCAGCTCTCAAGAGTCCCCATCTTCACATCCTCCTCCCAGGCCCTCTCTCCCTCTCTCCAGCTCTGCGTTTCAGAGCTTCGAGAGACAAGCAAACTGGCTGATCCAGCCTGCAATCACCGCTCAGGGCAGGAATGGAAAAGAATGAAAACCGCTATGGGGACTGGTATTGACTTCCTACACACACACACACACACACACACACACACACACACACACACACACGATGTGTTTCGTCAACATGACAAAAAGATTAGAACCTAATAAAATAAAGAGATTTGTAAAAGGAGAAATGGGGTGAATTTGGGGAGAGTGTAGATTAAGCCCAGAGGACCAAATCCCTAGCCCAGAGCTAAAATCGCTGATCCACATACTGTTCCCTGCTCATAAAGTCAGGCGGTCCCAGCTGATGGATGGCTCTGCTCCATTCTGCTGCCGAAAGGACACAGCAAAGCTAAGTGGGAAACCTGGCTCACTGTCACCCTTCCTGTCACCACCCCATCACCACCAGACCATCTCAAGAAACAAATTGCAGCTGACTCACAAGCTTGGATGTGCATCATAAGTCGCAGTGTAGGCAGCCACTGATGAGTATGTGTGTTACCCAGCATGAGAAACTTAGGCAGAAATTAGCTACGAGACTTTGCTCTGCAGTCTATCAGACTGCTGGACTGGTTAGGGTGAAAGTTCACTGTAAGGTCCAACGGCAGTGTGCTAAAACGTGTGGATACTTAGGGGTTATATAAACGGAAGAATTTCCTTCCAGTCAGCCAAGCGATGCCTAAACTACCAACGCTTATCTCTAAGCACATGCGTGGATCTATAAGAGATGCAGGCCATGGGATCAGGAAGCCAGGGGGTGGGGTGACACCTCACCTGCATAAGTCATTGTGATTTGACCAGGGATGCAACATTTTCTGTTCGACCCTCAAAGGTTAAGCATTGTGAAGGCACCAAGAATCTCCATTATTTCCTACAAAGTAAAGCAACTGGCAACATTGAAACACACAGAAAGGAGTTTTGGAGTGATTGCTGGTGAATTCTCTTCCTCTTCCTGCAGGTTTTGATTCTCGGCCGTTACTGTTGACTTTCACTCTCCGCTCCACCTCTACCCTTCTGTTTTCATCTCTCCCTTTTCCTGGACATCATTGATGACCTTGTGCCCCACGCGCCAACACCTTGTTATCTTAAATATGGTTCTCAGGCCAGTGAGATAGCTCAGTGGACTAGGCGCTTGCTTAGGCAAGTGCAAAGACCTGGGTTTGAGCCCCAGTACCACATGCTGTGTGGGCCGCTGAGACAGGGCGTGGTGGCACACAGCTCTAATCGCAGCACTGGGGAGGCTGAAACAAGCAGATCACAACAGGAGATCTGAAACAGCAGATCATCTGAGTTGTGTAGTGAGACCCTGTACCAAATACATACACTTTAAAAATTAAATGAAATTGAAATATGGTTTCCATGGCTGAGCATCAATGCCATGACCCACACAGGCCCAGCCACACGCAAGCCCTGAGCACCGTCCATCCCACCAAAAGGTCCTCGTGGGATTTAGGTGCACATGAAAATCTGCAAAGCACTGTTCTCGCACAGCCCCGCACACAGAGTAAGCTTTCTGCTAACTCACAGATCAAACTGAGTGATTGTGAGCTGATCATGTACTTACTCCATGACCCACACCATGTGACACTTCCTGAGTGGACACTCTCCAGCCGTGCCTCACTAGGGCCAGGTAGGCAGGGACACTCAAGTAGAGGAACCATCAAGGCTCTTCTTGTCAGCAAGTTGGGTCCAAAGCTTAGCGAGGAAGCAGTTAGCAAGCAGATCCTGGAGAGGACTTGGGGTTATTTGAGTGCAACACCCTGTCACATATGCTTTGGATAATTTGCTCAGGCAGACCTTGCAGTGGATAACAGGAAGTCCAATGCCCCCCCGGAGGCTGCTGCAAATTCCCTGGGGTGCCATGCTGTGTGCCGTTTCACAAAGCTTTTGCTCACACCCCTCTCTTTTTCATCCAGGATCTCTGCCCTGTGCTCTCACCAACTTGGGCAACTTGCCCTGTCCTGGATGCCCTGACCCCTAGCAGCATCCAGCAGCCTTCAGTGAAGACAGAGGAAATGCACAGGGGTACACCTCGGCAGGGTCTGTCATCTTTGGGCGCCGATGCGCTTCCTGGCCTCTGCCAATGCTCTGCTCTGTCACGCCAGGCTCCCACCAGGCTGCCTTTTAGCTAATGCTCTACGCTCTACTTCATCTCCACCCTTTAACCCCACATTCCTGTTTCATTTCTTTTTTTTGTAATTGAATATTTTATTTTATTATAAATTTTAATGAGAAAAAAGATAAAATAGCAATGAAACAGCTTCAAAACAGGTTAGTAAGATAGTTGCAATATTTAATACATTGCACAGTGTTGTGTTCATAGTAGTTATTAAGAGTACAAGATGCAGACATGATATCTTGTCTAAACAATATTAGTACAAACTTTTCTCTTTTTTTTTTTTTTAGTACAAACTTTTCTTCTCATTGAACTAAGAGAAAATAGCTGTATATCTATTCTATATTGTACATACATATGTATTTTTCCTTACAAAACGGTTTTTTATGTATATCCCACTTTTTTACTTTGTTTTGTCAGAGATGAGTGTTCCACTGCTATTACAGAAGCTATATGTGGTGTCCCAAATTTTCTGATCAAGGAGATTATGGAGCCTCAGAGGAAAGGGATCAATGATGGATAGTGTACCTAAGGAGAGTCATCTAGAGACCAAACACTCTCTCAGGCTTTCACAGAGAGCACACTGGTCAAGCAATGGCCGTGACTCATCCAGAGGGCTAACACTGCCAAAAGATGTACAAAGTGCTGTACATGGTTCCAGGGTAAATCCTGAGGGGATCTTACTGACCTTTTCAGATAGCAAAAGTTATATTGTGAGTTATATAGGTCTTGCTTTAACTTGGTCTTAATCCTCCAGCAGAAAAGTGTAACCATAAGGTATAAAAAATAAAACCATATTAATATACTGAACTGTAAAAGGCTCAAGTCACCAACTTTAGACAATTGCCAATTGTGTTGCTAACTCACTATTATTATGGACTATTTGGACTACATTGGGTTATTTTGCTAAATCCAAGCGCCTACAATATTTGGACTGGCATCAAGTATGAAAAGGTCCTTTAAAGATTTCTCCTGTTCTTAGGTGTGACACCTGGAAACATTCACTATATTTCACAGGTGCCTGCTACCCACGGTGTTGCCTGGACAGTTTCTTCCCAGAAAAACCCCCTCATTATGGTGGTTTGACTTAGAATCCTGAGGTCCCACTATAGGAAGAATGTGCCTAGGGTGTGCAAGGATGAGGTTGGATCACATCTGAGTTGTTTAGTGTTCCTCAGTTGATACTTTGAAGAAGTGGTAGCAATTATGTGGGACCGAACTAGGGAGTTAACAAACTAGAAAAAAATCCCACACAGAGTTGTATCTGAAGGCCTTTCTAATCCCCAATTAGCTTCTCTTTGCACCAACTCTTTTGTACTGAAGCAGTGTGCTGAATGGCCAAAGTGAAGCATAATTCTGATTCTCTGTTTCTTTTCCCCAACTAGCTGCTGATTGTCACCCAGCTAGCTCTTGAAATCCACACACCCCTGTATAGTTGTGACCCGGTATGGCTTGGATAATGGTGGAAACCAAGTATTTATTCTCCCCCCTAAAATCTGACCCAGAGACATTGGTTCAGCAGATAACTATAATGATCAACCTCTCCCAGGTCATGTTGCTGTTTTGTTTTTGCTTTGGGGGTGTGTGTGCACATAAGGCATCATAGGTAAGAAGTGTCTGGCATTGCACCTGGTACCTAGTAAGTCCTCTAACTGTCCTAATTTAGCACTGCCACCATCTTCACCGGCCATAATCCTTTCTGATCACCTGCTTATGGTCGTATGGGGCCAACATTTCTATCCTTCAAGCACATCTCTCACCTATACACACAAGTCAAAAATTGTGTGAAAAAAATCATACCGTTTAATGGCCATTATGCCTACACTACCTGGTTGGAAAGAAATGGGATTTTATCTGAAGACAGGAAGCAGAGCAGGAGGTGAACAGGCATTTCCGGTGCTTGCCCAAGAGAGACAAGCAGGCCGATGTCTGGCCCTGTGCAGCACACTGGGCCAGCCTCTTGGGGGCGCATGGCTAGTAACAGGGGGTCTATATTGGTCAAGGAAAAAAGAGACAAGAGAGCCGCCCCTGTCCTTTGTTCCCTAGGGGGTCTACCCAGGGAATCCTGGGAGCCTTTCACAGCCACCGTGTTCTGGCATGGGTCCCCAGCAGAGGACAGAGTTGAGAGACCACACAAATCAGGAGGTCGCTGCAGATCCCCAGACCCTGGGGGTGAGGCTAAGAGAACCATTATTCGGAACTTCATGGAAAGTCCGTCTGCTAATAAAGGCGTTGGGTGGGGTGGAAAGGGTGCCCGGGCCGGAGCAGGTGTCAGCGCAGGCGGCGGCGGCAGGAGAGCTGTGCCCAGCACGGTGTCGGCCTGCGGGATCTCTGCGATCGAGTGGAGCATTCTTCAAGTCTGGGAGCAGCAAATACTCTTCATCATGCCCTTCAGCGGCTGCTGACTACAGACAGCTTTTCTTCCCATAACAATGGGAGAGACGGAAAAGAGAGGCAGCGCTCTGGGCCTCCGGGTTTTTTTTTTTTTTTTTTAAACCACTGCTCTTTCTGCTCCAACCTACATCTAAGAGGAAGGGAGACTATCTTTTGTTATCACTCAATCTCCGTTAAATTTAAGAACAGCTGGGGATATTTTTCATGATTCATTAAATTCACATCATTCCAAAGAAATCTTCCCGCCGATTTATCTTTGCCTCGGTAGTTGGGGCTCCAGGAGCGAGCAGTTTTCTGAATGCCCTCGACTTGGGTCCACTGTTTGGGGCTGAATCTGTGATCTTTCATGCCAGAACATCTTTTTTTGAGGGTGAAAGAGAGTGGGAAAGGAATCACGGTATTGAAATGAATCTTTCCAGTCAATTTTTCTCTTTCTGGAGATAAAGAAAATGTTGTACGGCTGTCACAGCTCTAAACTAAACCCCAGCTAATGTCCTCAGCAGGGAAGAATAATTAGTAAATTCTCTAATTAGAGCCCTGTTTACATTTCTCTTTTCATGGAGGCTAATCCTTGTGTTTAAAGAAGATATTCTGCCTTGATTAAAACCATTGGCTTAATCAGAGTCATAGTAGATTCCATATGGTAAATGCAAATGTGTTGGAGTTCCATAAGTATTCATTCACACAGTCACTCATTCATTGAAAACCAACAATATGCTGAGCACTGTTCTAGATTTTAATACAAACATGACAAGCTGTCTCCGCCTATGCACTGGGGCATGCATAACAAGCAGATTTCATCTGCAGGCTAAACACCCTCTCCTAAAGGTGGCATCCTGGAGCATTCCCAGCCCGTCTCCTGTCTCAAAAGGAAGACAGGGCTAGGTTATTGCCATCCATCGATAAAGACAGAGGGTCTCCCTGCCATCCCTGCGGAGTACGCAGGAGTTTGACCCCGGTGTCCTTGGCTTCCAGAAGCTCCTGGGATCCTCCTAGAGGCTAGGCATGGTCTTTCTTCTCCTGGAATTTGAAGTTCCGTATTCAAGTGGCCCAGGGAGGCAGGCCTCATCAGACCATTGTCATTAAAGAATGTGCCATCATAAGTTACTGCCACATGGGCAAAAAGTGACATGCCCGCAACGCAGGGCCTGGAACCAACCACTTCTCACCTCTGCCGTTTGTGGCCATGTAAAATTAGACAGATGACTTTAGCTCTCCGTGCCAGGCTTCTCGCCTGTGAAATGAGAAGGGGAAAGCTTTTTCTTGGATTGCTGGGAAGATGAAAGGAATGTCAGTGGACGGGATGGGAATCGTGTGTGGCTCCTGCAGAGGATGTTGTCTGTGGTCACTGGGGATGTGGTGTGGTGGTGGCTGCTGGGGACCTAGCCTGGTCAGACACTTTGTCTAAGTGACACTGATACTCTTTTTCCTCTTTTTGGTTCATCTTTTCCAGTGGAATTAAGCTCAAGTAGGAAAAGTTAAAAAAAAAAAAAAAAGTAAAAGAAACGGACGTTGGCATTCTCTATGTTTGGGTTAAGGAGAACTCCACAGCCTGGGACATGTACTTTCTGTCAAAACAGAATGAGATCATGCCTATCTAGAATGAAATATAGTAAGCTTGTGTCTCAGCAGCTTTTGAGAAGCTTGAGAGTGGTGATTCATTCACTGATAAATAAGAAAGCATGGGCAGCCACTCTTCCTGAAGAAATGTACAATAAAAGTGTAAGGAGTCCTGGGAAAAATGTTATTTCGCTGACACGAGTAGTAGAATACCCTTCTATCCCCTCCACCTTCTGTGTGCTCTTTCCATGCAGTGACCAATGGATGTCACATCTGTGACTATCCTTCCCAGCAGAGGATGTTGGAAGAATACTCAAAAACCTCATGTGGCTTGGCATCTGCCTCAAAGGCACCTGCCTAGTTACTTTTCTCCTCACTGAGGCAACGTACCCAATACCCAAAGTTAAGGAGGGTTAGGGTTATTTCACTCACACTTTGTAGAGGTCTAGAGTTGGCTGGCCCGAGGCATGATGGCCCAGAAGAGGACACCACTGAGAAGAAATGGTCCATGGGAAAGCAGAGGACAGCACACAGCAGCCACAGCTCCCCTCTAGGCCTCTATAGTCTATCCAGGCTACCTACCGTTAGTCTGCGGGGGCACTCACTCCCAGGTGGGCACCCTGAATTCCAGTGTCACACACTCTGCATCTAGCCACTTCCAAGAAGCCTTACCTCTGGTTGAAATAGGCCTTGGGGAAACAACTAGGCACAAACCACAGCAGCTCCTAACACGCCCGCCAGAAGCAACAAACCATTAGCTCAGACAGGCATCACCAGGAGAACTCTGCTTGCTGAGGGACAGAGTGATGAGGGAGCCGTGTCAGGAAAGCCATGTAGACTAGCGGTTGAGTGGACCATTAGGGGACAGTCAGAGGAGATAGGAGGGAAAAGCGACACCAGGTGACCCGCGGGAGACCGTCTGTCACAGTTCCCTTGTCCACCAGTCTCCTTTCCAACACAGCAATTTCTGCCATCTTGCTTTCCAGCCTCTTAAGTTTCCTGAGGCCAGCCAAGGTCCAAAACTACTGTGTGGACATTCTGGAAGTATTCAATCACAGCTTCACATGGTGCACCATTCTGAGCCGTGAGAGGGAGCCTTGGGATGCGCCCTTCCTCTCACCCAGGACATGGATCATCCAGTCAGTGTATGCTACCTGGCTGCAGTCATGCCGCAGCTGTCTCAGTCACGCGTCAATCACAGCTGCATGGCAGGGCCCAAGTTCCGCTCACTGTAGCCTGGACTCCTCCACTGTGCTGGCGTCACCCCCACACCCCTCAGCTCTTCACAGAGGAGCTGCACCTTGCCCTTCCCACAAGAAGAGAACAATAAAGTTTTTATTATAATAAAATTACCTTTATGGGGAGCTGCTGCCGCCAGGCCCCAGAGGTCGGCCTAGTAGCCGCTCCTCGGGATGTCTGTGGCTTTCGTACCCTACTGGATGAGAGGCAAGGCGGTGGTGGATCAAGAGACGATCCAGCAACTCCTGGAGGAGAATGACCAACGGGTCCGCTGCATCGCGGAGTGTCAGAACAAGGGCTGCGCGAACGAGTGCGTTCAGTATCAGCAGGTGTTATGTAGAAATCGCATTTACTTGGCTACCATAGCGGATGCCAGCCCGGCTGGTACTGCAGAAACAGTGGATTGCCTTTCTGCTTGACTACTGTGAGGGAGGAGCGATGTAATCCAGCTTCTATGGAATGGAAACAGGATCTTTTACCATTGCAACCGCCTCAAACATGAGCGAAAGCTCTGTGCTGCCTTCTCAAGTGGGAGAATGTGAACAAGCCTGCTAATTTATCTGCATCCTCAATGTAAATATTTATTTTAATAATAAATTCGATATCTCAGAATTGAAAAAAAATTTAAAAAATGAAATTACATTTATGATTAAGTTATTATCATTATCTTATTGCATCTAATTTGTAAATTAAACTTCACTGTCACTCTATAGGCATAGAAAAACACACTATCTATAGGGATTGACACTTCCTGTGGCTTCAGGAATCCACATAATCCCTGTTCATAAGAGGAGACCAGTCCTCTCAGGCTCTTGATATTCCTTAGTCCCCAAAAAGCCTTCTGGACTGACACTAATATAACATTTATTTGGATGAAGAAATGGGGACTGAGAGCCTCCAGGTCAAAGATTCCCAGTGATGGCAGCTCCTGAGGCTCCCTGCTCTGCATCCTGCCCTCTCCTGGAGTGCAGGGCTGGCAAGAGCATCAGATCCACAAGGTGTCACCATTGAAAAATTTGGCTCTGTGAAAGCTGTACAGAGGAAGGCTGGAGGCATAGCTGGAGAACCCCCAAGGTGGGCTGGAAAAGGGCCGGGTTGGAATCCTATGCAAGAGCCCGAAGCAAAGCAGGTATGGCCCCAGAAAGGACTTGAGCTGCTTTCTCTTTATTTGTATGTGTTTCTATGTATTGAGTCTGATGAGACACTGCAAGGACTCGATGTTTTCTTTAATTACACAATAAAAATGGCCACTGAGGGTCATTTTCCTCCTTAGGTATATTGGCCTATGGCATTGAAATAATTCTCCTTAATGAGGACACACTGCCCCACCAAGTTGGGCATTTCTTTTCTAGCCTGAAGGTCCCATGATCTGCTTCCTGTATCAGTCAGCTTTCTCTCCCTGGGACCTAACACCTGGCACCTATAGCTTAAAGGAGAAGAGGTCGAGTTGGCTCACAGTTGAGGGAGTCCGTCCATGGTCGGCTGGCTCCAAGGTTGGAAATGTGCTGGCAGGAGGGCAGAGTGAGCGAAGCCACTTAGTTCGTGGCGGCTAAGCAGTCAGCAGACGGACAGGGCCACCAAGGAGCAGGACACAGTGGACAAGGCCGTGCCCCAGGATGGGTGCTTTACTAACCCGCTAGTTCCTCGCTCTTGTGAACTGTCACATGCAGTCAACTGGATCAAAAGTTTTCCACTAGGAGTTACATTGGTCAGATTGGGCACAGGCTTCAAAAGCCAGGCCAGAGGAGGAAGAAGGGCAAAGCAATGGTCATCAATCAGTTAACGGGGCTCAGTCATCAGACACGATCAAGTGTTGCTCCAGTTCCCACCCAAAGGATGCAGTCATGTAGAGTCTGACTGTGAAGAGATACTGCTGCATTTGGGTCTCAGTTCTACGAGTCACAGTCGTGTGGCCTTGGCAAGTCACACCATCTCTACTTCAGTATCCTCCTCTGTAAAACAGGGCTCGTTGGAACTTCCCAAAGGTGAAATGGTGCGACCCGTGCACAGCCTCTGGTTCTGTGGCTCAGACAGGCTCACTTCACTTATCTCTTTCGACGTGGGCCAGCTTTTCTATTAATGTTTTTTTCTGTTACTATAGTAAGCGCTGGTGATAAATTACCTCCCGAAGAGTCTCACTGGCTCACAGTTTTGGCAGGTTGGGCGCTTGTGGTCCATGGCCCACTGACAGTGTTGTCTCAAGCCTATGGCAACACAGTGCATCCGTGGTAGGAGCTCATGGTGCAAGAAGTCTTCTCACTTTATGGAGACCAGTAAGTAAACAGAGAGAGGGAGAGACCGGGGTCCCACAATTCCCTTCAACAGGGTCCCTAGTGACCTAACTTCTGGTCACCAGGCCCTTACCTCCTAAAGGCTCCACCACTCCTGACAGGGCCACAAGCTGAGGTTTTAACCATTAACACACTGTCCTTTGGGAGCCATTTAAGAGCCAAAGTCTAGCAATGAGCTTCTCTTTATTATACCTCTCCAGAGTGACTTCCTAGCTCACTCCCAGCCCTGTGCATTTTGATTTCAACCCAGCCTTGAGCATGCCACCTTCCCTGCCTGGCACACTGCGTTGGGTGGCCCTGCACACTCTGCCAAGTGCTGTCCACATACTTTCATACTCCTGAACTTCCTCACTCAGATGTGTGTGTGCTGAAAGGCTTCCTGTGGCCCTCTCAGAGTTTAGCCCAGTTTGTGGTAAGCATTTAATATTGAAATATGCCCAAGATTATATAAATGTGTGACAGTATACAACAGATCTGTGAAATACACATGGCATCCTTCTAAAAACCCATAGAAACAGTAGGCATTGCCCAAGCTCCTCAGCCCCAATTATTTATACCCACAGTGAACCTACAAGCACCACATTGCAAACTAAAGGATAATTTATCTTCTATAAAAGACTGGAAGTGTGGCTATACATGCATGAGGCTCTGGGTTCCATTCCCAGCACCAAAAATAACATTAATAATAATGATAGCAGTTTGAAGATTGTGACAACGAAACATTAAACAAAGCACAGGTCCCATCTAAGTATGGTGCCCTGTGGGACAGTCACGCACCCAAAAAGCCATCCTCAGCATGGCACCCCCATGAAGTGATATGCCTTTTCCCAGTTAGTATGCTGTTGCTACAGGTATCAAATGGTGCGAAGATAACTAAGTGGGTTGCCAAGCTAAAACCTGAGAAACACCCCATGAGTGGTGGAGTTTCTGGTCTCTGTGGCACAGAAACTTTGATGGGGCTGGAAGCACAGGCGAGGACTTTCAGCTCCACTAGGCACTAATCCCTCATCACCCACTAACTTTCATCTATTTGTGAGTGTGTGTACAACCTACACCCACCCCTGTGAACTGCGAGGCCTGGTTTCTAACCTCATTGTCTCCATCTGTAAAGTGGACACAGCAGCATCAGTGACCCAACCACATGCTCTGAGGCACCACCCTGGTAAAGAGGTTTCAAATCTTCCACCCAAACTACCTTCATGTTCCCAAGTTAACCAAAGGCCTCTGGAAATGCAGAGGTCAGAATCTGTGACATATACTTGAGCCATTGGAACACCAAGAGGCTTCCACAGTTCCCACTAACATTACCACAGTTCGCGTTTGTCAAGCTGCTGCACACAGACTCACTTTGAATGTTTCCCTGGGTCCCAGATGAATGGACTCAGATTCCCACGACAAGGGCATGGGCCTCCGGGATCAGGAAAGCTCTCAGGGCACCCGGGAATGTGTGGCAGAATGTGGCCAGGTGGATCCCGCAGTCCCAGGCCCCAGCACCCCTGAATGTGCAGACGGGCATAGCGAGCCACACTTCTGTCTCTCGGCGATGAAAACCACGTGCTATATAACAGCTTATTAATTGAAATCTACACACAGAGGACTGCCAGCTCACTGTCAGCCATCATTATTATAGGTTTGAAAGCCGCAAAATCCTTTTACAAAAGAGGGAACAAGAGCGGGAAAGAGAGCCTAGCTGAAATCTTATGATTATCAATAAGCGACATCAGTCTCATCCCGTGCTATAATTCCCAGTGTCCACCTAAAACTGCCTGGCTCTTAAATCTATCAGGAACTTGTCCCCATCCCAGGGGATGAAGTGTTCCCAATAGGACACTCTTCTTAAACCTAAGTTTTCAAGTCACTGTCTTTGCAACAGCTGAACAATTAATTCCTTCTCAGAAATATTCTCATCTCCTGAAAGAAAAAAAAAATGGTGTTTTTCCAGTGTTGAGTGACAGGATTGTGAAGTGACCCTTCTGGGTCACAAGGAGACTTTCCTTTTTCTCATCAAGAAAATCAATTTCTAAGTCCAAGTCTCTTAAAATAATATATTCTTGTGGCATGCACACAGCTTTTTTTGATCTGCTATGAAAAGAATAAGAGGTAAAGAGGATCAGGGGTGGCGATGGAATATTATAATCTACCACACTCACACACCAGCCTTTCACTCAATAATTCCAGATAAATTGAGGATTTACATATTTAAGATTAAATGGGAGAAAGGGCACTGATGCAGGACTCCGAGGACCCGAAGACACAGCCAAAGCAAGTTAACTCTTTAAAGAAGAACTTACTCGGTGCTCGTTTTATTCCTTGACTTTTGAAGTTTAATGATTTTAACAACTAATGGAGATCATCTCCTTTGGATCAACTGAACTCACAACCCAACCCCAGGCAATTTCTTCTCTTTCCTCAGAAAATCCCAGGGAGGCTGACAAGCCATAGTTATGGGCTCGGCTGGGGATGTACCCAGCGGCGCGGCACCTGCCTGGCCAGCACGAGGCCCAGAGTGAGACTCCTGGTACCAAAAACAAAGAACAGTCAGATGTGGACAAGGCTATGTAAGTAAATGCAGGAGATGGAAAACAGAAAAGCAGCCGAGAATGTGTTTCCCTCAGCAGTGTTCTCAACAGCCTGAGCACAAATAACTGCTCCGATACAAGATAGAAATGAAACATAAATATGGAAAAGGTGACAGCCACGAGGTGCTGGGAAGTGCTACTGTCCTCCCTCGGCTCTCTTAACCTCCGATGGTTCTAGATCTCCTCCTGTTTTAATGCTTCTGAGAAATCCCAAACTTGGAGCAGCCTCAGGACCCTAACTTTCAGGGAGCTCAACCGCAAGCTGCACTTTTCCCTGACGTCATCTAACAAGAATCAGGTGCCCGAGTGGCTTCTGTGAACAAGCCACGAATGCTAAGTTCCCAGTGGCGCCAAATGCAACTTAGCAGAGGAACGTCTCAGCGCACCGCGGTGCTCTCGTCCTAGGAATGACCTCAGACCTCCAAGTGATGCAAAGGAAGTATTTTAACACCCCACCTGCTAGACGTCTGGTGCTGAGTTTGTGTTCTCCAAAATCAAAGAATAAATTCTGAGAAAAAAAACGGAGGTTCAGAGTAAGAAATATTTATTGAGGGAAAGACAGCTCCTGCCCAAGAGTGGTAGCTGGAAACGCAGAAAGTGGGACACCCAGGAGCCCAGTTCTCAGAGGAAGTTTTATCAAGCAAAATCACAAGGTGGGCATGGGTAGGACAAAGCTGAGGGCAACCAATGGGACTGCGAGTATAGCTGCTTTGCTGGCACTGATCCAACCGGGAGGCAACTCGTGTAGCAAGTGCACCGAGAAAGAACGAGGACCCTTCCTGGAAGGGGCGGGTCCAGGAGCTCTTGGCTCCCCTGCCCCCCGGGCTGTGATGGATGCCTGTTCAGAATAACACTGGTGACTGCGCACACCTCGGGGAGGCGCGTGGGCGCAGTCATTCCCTCTTTGTCTTGAGGCCTGGCGGTCAGCAGATGCGTCTCCTCCCCCACAGCTGTTGTGCTATCGTCTTGGGCACTGAGTCCCGCCAGCCTCTCCCTGCCTGATGCCTGCACCATCCCTGCCTCACTGAGCTGTCTGTAATCCCCTGTGGTGGACCGAGCTCCTCGCCAGCTCCATGCCTGCGCAGTACGCATGTTGCACCGCAGAAAGACTTCCGCGGGCCGAAGCCATGGAGGTGAGAATTCCGGCCTGTGTCTCCTTAGGCGGCGCCTACTTGTGTCTCTCCATTCATCCCTTAAGCGTCTCCCAGCCCTTCACTGGGCCCCGCCTTCCGTGCCAGGTGCTTAGAAAGAAGGGAACGAGGTAGTGCTGAGCCAGAGGGCAGACGGGCATGGTGCCAGAGAGAAGGATTGCTGGGCGTTACACACGTTTCACCTCTTGACTGATCACCCTTCCTCGCTACTCTTAGCAACAATCTCTGCTGCAGCGGTGTCTTCAGATTTTGCTTACTTTTACCATCGTGTCCTGCTTTGCAGAATTAAAACATGACAAAGAAGGTAAAAGGAGAGAGAGAAGCATATACGGGAAGACCGTGAAGAGTTTGGCACGTAGAAGAGAAGACAGCGGGTGCCATTATCTTACACATAACGTGAAGGAAGGTGTGACCAGTGCCGAGAGTGAAGTCCAGGTTGCCACAGGAGCTGAGAGAGCCCCTGAATTGCAGGATAGGGCTGCCAGGTAAGGAGCGCAGGGGCGGTGCCTGGTGTGGCAAGGATGAGCCAGAGAGAGCATCGCTCACCGGGACCACGTCTAGGAGAACTGCTGTGAGAGCGATGGGTGGAATGTGGGAGAGAAGAGAGAGGGTGCAGAGCGGAGGAGACCCAGGGCACTGCGGCTTGGCCTTGGCCTTCAGAGCCCAGGCAGAGGGCGCTCTACAAACACCCCTGGGAGCTCAGAGACCTGAGAGCATCGTGTAGCCCCGGACCCCTCTTTCACTGCCTGTCGCCTCTGCCTTTCTTGAAGCAAATTCCGTATCTATATTATCACATGGCTGCACTATGATATTGTTCCCCTCTCTATCCCTTTTAATGGGAGAGCTACGCAGTCTTCCCCTTTATGTGTTATTTATTATTTTTTAAATGTACTTGGGTATTGCAGGGTCTCACTACACAGCTCACACTCATGCTGACTCACCTGCTTTCAGCCTCCCCAGCACTGGGATTACAGGCGTGCACCACCGTGCTTGGACTCCGCGGCCAGCTCAGCCCATCCTGGGGGCAGGGTGGGGGCAGCATGTGGTTGGTGCCAGGGACCAAGCCTCAGCTCCTCCAGGGCAGGCTGAACTGGTCAGAATCCAGGTGCAGTGGAGCACGCCTGTCATCTCAGCATTTGGGAATGGAGGCAAGGGAAAAAATGTCTACAAAGGGAAGTTACAAAAGGAACTGGCCAGTCTGAATAACTCTGTACCGAACTGCATCGATTTTCTTTCTGCTTTCCAGTCCAGTTTTCTCCTTCTTCTTTGTACCTACCCACTCAGTTTCGGCCAGGGCCATGGCACTCCCAGAGTGTGTGCCTGTCGATGCCTGTGTCTCTTCTTGGGCTCCTGGCGTCTGAGTCATCATTAACCAGTGGCAGAGCCATAGTTACCCGCTTTGCTGGGTGGCTTCCTCCTTCTCCTTTAGGCCCCATCAGAATATGTCAGAAACATGAACGATGCTAAAAAATGAGTTTGGTGCACTTAGGCTTTTTTTTGAAAAATTAGGAATGAATCAGGACCTTCGAGCATAGATCAAAGGAGATGAAAGAATTACTTCCACTATTTTTACCTATGTTGAGTGCTTTCGGGAGACCTCACCTTAGCCTTTTACAAATGACACATATGTCTTTGTTGCTTTACACACAGCAGATATAGTATTCCCTGTGTGACTGGAGACTCTAGGGACAGAGGGTCAGGAGCAGCAGTGAACTTACTCACTGGTCGCTGGCACCTTGTGTTTATCAGTAAGCACAGTTTGGGGAAGGTCGAGTGCCACAGAAGGGAAATTGGCCTCCCTGGGCACACATCTGTGCACATGCCCCCGCTGGGTCCAGACTCCAGCAGCCGATCTGCACAACTAACGACTCTGTCAACAAGTCTTCCTTGAGATTAGCTTAGGTGCTCCTGCATCAGGGCTGGGATGCAGATATGATGAACACGAGTTCTACAGCCTGGGTTCAAAGCCCCTCTGACCCGTCTACAAATTGTAAGAAATTTTTTCATTATTTTTTTAATTTTAACTTTTTATGTATTTAGTACAGGGTCTACAGGGTCTCAGTGTACAGATCAGTCTCATAGTGATTCTCCTGTTTTCAGCCTCCCAAGCACTGGAATTATAAGCAAGTGCCACCACGCCCAGACTCAGTCACTGTCCCAGTGTGTGCTGGGGGCGGGGCCTGCAGGGCAGGCCAGGGATCGAACCCAGGTCACTGCATCTGCCTAAGCAAGTGCTTTACTCCACTGAGCCATCTGGCTGGCCCTGAAATTTTCTCCTTAAATATTTTCCAGCTGGTTCATGACTGGCAACAAGAACAGGGAATTTTCCAACGGGGCTCCATGGATATTGGGAGCCCTTTCTACAGATCTTAATGTGTGGGAGCAGGAAGCTTCCCTTCCACGCCACTCTGAGGCTGGGATCCTGACTCCAGGTCTATGAGGTTCTACTGTAGACAGGCCGGCACTGAATCTGGACCAAACCCAGAGGCTGCTGACCCATGCTCCAGGCTTAGTGAGGTTCCCAGGGAAAAATGGAAGAATGCAGTAGATTTTTCATTGAGTTAAATTATTCCTGAAGAAGGAATAATTATTCCTGAAGCAGGGTGTACCAGCCCTTAAATTGTCTACTTCTCTAATGTTTACAAAAAAATAAATCACTCACACCCAAACTCAACTTCCAGCTTTTCTCAGATGCCTGTTTGATAGTCTCACTGTATTCCAGTGGTGCTCAATACTTACCTTATCCAGTGGTGCTTAAAAATCTGTCTTTAGTGAAATGATACTGATGGGCCGTGGGACTGCGCTGGAGTTTAGGAAAAGATGGGTGACTGATCTGGAGTTTGCAGCTTTTGTTGTCACAGTCCCCCTACCTATTGTTAAAGCTGTCTTTAAAATCCGTGGGTCTGCTAGGCAGCAGTCCAGATGGACTCTAAAGGTGATTCAGGACGATACTTGTCAACTTCACTATGCCTGTGACCGTGTGTCACTCCACAAAACCCAGGGACATGCACCCACCCATTCACTGGCACGGACACGTACTCTGTACCGAGTGCCGATTCCTGCCTTGGGGAGCTCGGAGTTCAGGGAGGGTGGCATTTATGCAAATATGCTAACCCTAAAGTGTGTGTGCATTCCAGTATGTGTATACATGCCTCCCACCACCTATCACTCACATGACAAATGCCACGTGAGGCCCTTCCGGGGATGAATGGACTCTGCATCTGTTCCCCTTTATTACACTTCCAGGCCCCCTCCTCGTCATAGGCTTCCTTTGCAACTGGGCCCTTTTTCTTGGATGTGTTCTTGTAAAATATATGTCATTGGTTTGGATGAAGATGTTTTAGATTTAGCAAAGGGCTCTGCTACCTATCACATCCTGTTTCCTGCTTTTTCCCACTGCGCACCCACTGAGACATCAGTTTGGATGGCACTATTCTCATCTCCTTTCTGAATCTTTTTTTCCTTAAGGTTTGTGCCTGTGAAATTTGCGTACAGCTCCCTCAGGCCCGATCACAGAGCTCTTCCCCTGGATTTTGCCGCCTCGCCCTCTCGGGTGGTGCTGGGCGTGGTGCTCAGGACAGTCTCTTTTCCTGTTGCCCTGGGGTTTCTCATACACACAGTCATGGCTCCCTTCCCTCAAAGCACCTACTTCATCACACAGTGGGGGCCAGCCTGTGCACACGTGTGTGTGTGTGTGTGTGTGTGTGTGTCTCAGAGCTGGGTGTTTATGGGGTGACTCCCAAGGTCACTCCTGATAGCAGCTTAGCTGAGAATCCTTGTGCACCAGCCCACTTGAGCACACTGTTCACCTGTGATTAATAAAAGCCCTCCAAAGCACAGGATGTGGAGGGAATAGGAACACAGGTTTCATGCAGTTTTCATTTATATGCAACTAAGGCAGAGAGGCCAAACGACTTGTCAAAATCACAGAGCAAAGAAGCCCATGCCCAAGTGCTCCTTAGGTCCATGGACTTGAGGCTGCTGTCCCTGCCCTGCACCTTGGAGTTTGCTCTCTAAGGATAGCCTGAGAGCTGGGGTACCATACCAGGCAGGGGGAGCATCACCGAAGGATGTCAGCTGTTGACATGTTCAATGTGCTTGTTATCTGAGAAGTACAGAGCAGAGAAGTGGGGAGAGAGGAAAAAATAGCAAAAAACTGGTCTCTCTACCTGGTCTCCAGAGGGCGCTACCAGATTCACCATCCCAGCCAGTGCAAATCTCAGGCCCTTCTTCTCGCCCTGGATTTGGCTTCACAGAAAGGTGGACCAAATTTGGTTGTCTGACTCCTCAGCAGACAGTAGATTAGAAAGAGCAAATGAGAGGGAAAGAGAGGGGTTACTAAAAACCCCAGGAAGTAAGGGGATTAGAGCAGCTACAAAAGGCAAGAATGCAACTCAAATAGCATGCAGAGGTGGCACTGCAGCGCATGAATAAAATAGTCTTCCAAAGCTCCAGGAGAACAGAAGTGAGCTCAGGGACACAGCTGGATGCTCAGCCTTCCAGACAGAACCTGAGGTCCTGGAGCAGGTGAGATTGCTGATGGCCTTCTGCTTGGAGTGCAGAAAAACAGGTGTTTTGCTTCTTCAATATTTTAAACTCAAACACCTAAGCCAGGCATCCAAATTAGGGGTCGGCTGAGGGGCCTAGACATAATGACACCAGCAGCAGCAAGCACACCCTGCAGCCCAGATTCTAATCCCATTCATCAATGAAAGAAGCCAGGACTCCATCGACAGATGACTGGCTGCCTCTAGGACCCAGGCAGGATAGCCACAAAGTGGGCCTGGGGCTATGTGCAGGGCCAGAAAGTGAGCAAGAGTTTAAAAACAGCCACAGTAGGGCTAGGGAGATAGTTTGGTGATCTAAGTGCCTGCCTGGCAAGCCTAAGAACATGAGTTCGATTCCCAGTACAGCATACCATGCCAGCATAGAAATTGGGCATGGTGGTGCACACCTGTAATCCTAGGGCTGGGGAGGCTGAGGCAGGAGGATCACTATGAGTCTGAATTGCACAGGGAGAAGATGCTGTGTCAAATAAATAGATAAATCATTTTTTAAAAGGAACAGCAATTCTCTATTTCTCTCTCTCTCTCTCTCTCTCTCTCTCACACACATACACACACACACACACACACACACACACCCCAAATATGATTCAGAAGTATAAGAGGATATAAATATACAAAAAGCTCCCAGTGCCTAAAACTGGAATAACTAGAGCCTCTACATAAAGCAGCACTAGATAATGGCCCAGAGTATACATTCAGTATACTCTGGTCACACTGCTATAAGTAGCTGATTAAATAGATAAATAAATATAGGGAAAGCAACAAGTCTCTCAGGCAGAAAATTCTAAACAGCACATGTCAAAGCAACAACACTCTTGGGCAGAGGGGATGAGACTCCTGTGTCTTGCATACGGTGCTTCTCGTGTTAAAGGGAAGCCCTGGGAGCCTCCCTTACCAGGGGGTGAAGGTTACAGTCAACAGTCAACCCCGTCACAGAAGGCACCCAGATATGATGCAGGGCACCACACTTGACCTCTGCGACCTTCTCCCCACCCCCACCATAACCACATCATAAGATTCATCAGGGACAACTCAGTAAAGTCTCTAACACGCCTGGCCTATTTGTACTTGAATGGTTAAGGCCATCAAGATTAAGGGAAATCTAGGAAACGGACATAGGCAAGGTGATAACTAGGCACACTATAGTGTCCTGGGTGGGATCCCGGAACAACAGGGACAACATATGCAACAATTAGGAACACCTAATTGACAAGGGACCTTAGCTAAGAATAATGTTTCTGTAGCGTCCACTAATGGTGACAAACGTATCATTGCATGATGCTACAAATAACCTGAGGGGCTGATGAGAACTTGATATACTGACATCATCTGCAATAGTTCCAAATCTAAAATAGATCCTAAACATAACACTTATTTTGAAAATATTGAACAAGGTGGGCAGACATTGTTCTCTCCCCTCAAGTAGCTTCACTTGAGAAACAAATAAAAAATGAGAATGTGAAAGCCCCCATATATACACCAAAAAAAAAAAAAAAAAAAAAAAAACCCTCAACTGTTATCCAGAAATAATAATTATGCACTCTGCACTCTGGCACATATGGCTGAAATGATGACTTCTGTGGATGGAGTCTCAAATGTCTCCCAAGGCCTCCTAGGCTAAAGGCTGGGTCTCCAGCATGTGTCCTGCTGGCCAGTGGCTAGGAGGAGCCACTCAGTGGGAGGAACTGAGGTCCCAGCCATGTGCCCTTCTCTCCCATTTTCCTGTCCACTGAGCAGTGAGCAGCTTCCTCTACCCTGTGACCCGCCATGTGACCTTACAAGACTTGGTTCGAAATCTCTCAAACCATGGGCCCAAATAAACCTTTCTGACCTTTAAGTTGTTTAACTCGGTTACTTATTTTATTACAGATAAGGAAAGCTCACTAACATGACAGAATTGTCAAATGCGACCAAAATGGGATAATTTATACTTTCGTGTAACAGACCACAACGTGGCTTGGTGCAGGACCCGGCACCACCTGGAACGGCTGCAGACACAGCATGGTCCACTCTTCTGTCTCCAAGAACTGACTATGGTCGCAGGCAGGTACCAGGCCATCTATTTGAAGGCTGGATACAGAAAGTGGTCTGAGATGACAGAGCCCAGTCTATGCAATGTGGCAAGGATTATTTCAGGGTGGGGAAGAATAATTCAGAGATATGGAAGGCAAAGAGACAGAGCAGAAACTTCCCAAGTTTCTGAGTGAGCTGCTTCCCACTCACCAGAGCGCTGCTTAAAAACAGAGATAACAGCAAGTGTTGACAAAGGTGTAGAGAAATTAGAACCCTGGCTCACTTGTGTGGATGTAAAACAGCACCACTGCAACTGGAAACCTTTTGGTGGTTCCTCAAAAACTTAAGAATGGAATTATCATAGAGCACAGCCATTGTGCTGTTGATGAGAACCCCAAAGACCCAAAGAGAGGCCTCAGAAGATACTTCTACACTGCACTGATGTTCATAGCCGCTTTATTGACAGTTGTCCAAAATGGGGGCAAAGCAAATGACCAATGACAGCTGAAGACACAAGCGAAGGGCAGGGTGTGTGTGTGTGTGTGTGTGTGTGTGTGTGTGTGCACCTGGCAGAATACTCAGGCTTATAAAGGAAATCAGGCATGGAGCAATGCGATGGAATCTGGAAGGCATTATGGTAACTGAAACAAGCCAGACAGAAAAGAATAAATACTGCCTGGCTCCACTTACATGCGGGAGCTCCAGGGTCCAGGCCTACAGAGACACAAGGTGAGGCAGTGAGCTCCCAGGACCAGATACCAGTGGGTGGAAGAGTGACCGTTGAACGCATCTACAGTTTCCATTTCATGAAAGCACGGGGCCTCTACCCCCATACACTGCCCCCTTACAGAGCACCTACCGGGGCACTGTTCTAAGGTGTTCATGAAAAACCCATGGTGGCACCCCCCACCATCGAGGAGAACAGAAATTCCACAGGGCAGGGGAGACCACTCAGCGGCATAACCGCCCGACGGGCAGGTGCACGGTCCCAAGTTCAATCTCTGGTACAAGGAAAGAAACAAAGAAAGAAAGAAAGAAAGAAGGAAAGAAAGAAAGAAAGAAAGAAAGAAAAGAAAAGAAAGAAAGATTCCACAGTAAACCAACCAAGTAGGTTGGTCTCGAGCCACTAACAGGTGAAGGGTGCAATGTGCAGAAAAAGAAAATGGAAGCCTCAGAGGAAGGTGGGCAGCTTCTGTCATGAAGCTGAACGCCAGCATGAGGAGCTGAAATGATAACCATCCCAGCCACGTTGGGGAGCTCTGGAATCCAGGCCCTAACCCCTCACTGTGTGGTCAGCACTGCCCACGTCCCGTGGGATGGGCCACCCCATCCCGTGTCATGCCACCTCTGTGGGCAGCAACCCCTCCACCCCCGCACGCGTGTGGAACAGAGCCTCTCATCTGGTCTTTCTCTGACAGACAACAAGCATCTGGAGCCCACCAGCCCCATCTCCACCACCACCTGTGCTTCTCCTGGCTCGCCTGACTCGCTTGCACTGCCCTGAAAATCCTCAGCCAGAACCGCAGGAGGGATGGGTTTTCTCTCGTAAGCAATCAGCAAGTCATCATATGGTCACAGGGAAGGTCCACGGAGGCTGGCATGGGACGAGGGCCCAACTCTGGTTTGGACTTCATTCCGGCAATGGGAAGATTGCTTTTGTCCCCAAACTGGTGGTCAGTTTGGGGCTGTCTCTCATATTCCAAAAAGCAAACCAGGAAATTGAGAGCTGCTTCCCTCGCTCTGAACCCAGATGGGAATCCTGCTCATCCTCTGCCTGGCAATGTATGTGTCGATGCATACAGCGAAGTGCATTCCTACGGTCCGAGGGGAATGGTCAGCCGGGTGCCCACTTCCCTGGAGCCTGGATGGAAGCCACGACCTGTCCACAGGTGAGCACAGCCATCGGGCCGGGCCGGGCCGGGGAAGGACTCGCCTGGGCCTGGTCTGGGCCTTCTCCACAGCCGGAGGCTCCCGCGCGGGCAACAGATGGGAGCCCCGCCCTATAAAGACCGCCAGAGGCGAGCGCCCGGCTTGCCCTCCCAGACTTTCAACCTCAATAAAACCTACTTCCTGACAGACCACAAAGGCAGCCCGGGCATTTAGGGGTGAAATAGGCTTTTCTTCAGTGTATCTCTTTTCATTTCTGGCAGTCTTTGATTCGAGCTGAATCAGCAATGCCAGACTGGCCTGGCTGGGTTGTTTGAAAAGACTTGGGTGGGGTGCGAGATACCACGTATGCCCAAGTGGAATCACCGAGCCCGCCCGGCGTCTGAAACCCTTCGCGAGCAGTCCAGTTTCTCAGAACTGCTGCATGGCAGTGCAAACTAAAGAGAACTTCCATCCTCCCCTGACCCCGCTGGCCCGCACAGCTGGAAGGTGCGGAGCATCACTTCTGGCACTGAAAAGGTTAATTGTCTCCCGCTGGGAAGTAGAAGCTGAGCAAAGGGTCCCGGGCAGGGAGGAATTACGGTAAATGAGGTTTTCTTTCTAGTGCTGCTGGTTCTCCACGCGCTGAGAGGGCATTAGTTCACAGGCACTTTCTCTGGAATTACCAAATCTGCTCAGGAAGCCTTCATTAGGATATTAAACAAGACTTAATAAGTGAAAGCGATTTGCATCGCTGATAATCACGGGCATTAATCAAGACGGCTTCTGTCTCACTCCCTACAATACGCTTCCTGTTCCCTTGCAAAGCCCCTTTAATTCTGGAGGGCTTCTTAAAAAGGAAATATTACATTTAGAAAGCCATTTTTAAATGATTTACTTAGTGAAGATCACTATAAATAATGTTCTTCTGCCTTCTCAGCTTTAACTATCAGAATAATTAATACCGCGAGGTTTGTGTCCTCCGTGGAGTCAGATGTGTCCTCATTTACCAGGTCTGGGCTGCACTTATTCTAATAAGAGCTCCAGCCTTTAAAGCGAGTGGGAAGTAGAACCCAGAACCAAATAACCCCGCTCGAGTTTGTACTCCAAGTCTCCTGGAGCAAGCAGCCACCGTCTCTGTCCTTCAGGGGCTCAGCACCTTCCACGATGGCTTCTAGGCCACCCCAAAGCCCTGGACTGTAGCTGTAAAATAGGGCAACCTGCTCCCTGCATTCAATAAAATTAGAAACAAATACAAGCAGAGCTACTGAGGAACGCTGCTGGCCTTCTTTATAAGGCAGCCAGTCTTGTTAAGCCCAGCCGCTTCAGAGCAAAGGGACTTCTGTCCGGGGGAAGTTTGTTTTATGACAATTAGAAAGACGAGAAATAAGAGCGAGCACTTTGGTTCAGACAAGTGAGACATCAAGGGGCTTGCTGCATTTCTTTTTTTTTTTTTTCCTTTCCTTTCTTTCAAATTCCTGGTTTTCAGCTTCCCATATGGATTTTTTTTTTTTTTTCAAGGTTTCTAGAACAAAAGATCAAGGCGGTCTTGCTACTTTTCATGGCTAGAAACTGTGGGAAACTTCGGGTTTGTGTATGGAAAGCAACAGAAATCAAGGAGAGGGCGCTCCAGCCTGGGCTTGGGTCCGCGATGCGCCGCCCACAATCCCTCCATCTCCCGCCGCAGTCCCTCCCTGCCCAGTGTCCGCCTCCACAGCCCCGCTGAAACCGCTCCCCCGTGCTGCTCTGTACACCTGCCCCTGTGTAACGCACACAGGGCCTCTCCTACGTAGATACACGCACCCCCACAGCTGTGTCCCACAGCGGCTGTGTACCTCCAATCATAACTCGACTGCTGCCTCTGCCCTACTTCCGTGGTAGCATCTAACCTCCTTCCGCCTCTCGATCTAGCAGCCCTAGTTGCTCCTTGTCTCTGTGAAAATGAACTGCACGTTAATTTCCAAGGGCTTCAGGGTTTGGAAATGGGTAGGAGGATGCTATTTGCTGGCAGCGGGCGAGGCCATGAGGGTTGACATGTGCTCGGGCTCAGCGCACTCTTTAAATGGAGCTAAAGAGATGAGCTTTGTGTGAAGCAGGGGAGACTTGATCCATCCTAATGGACAGCAGCTGAATTATACGCCCTATTTCCCCACCTCCCTGCCCCACTAATCCGGGATCGCTCACATGAGACAGTTTATCCCACAGGGAGAAGGTAGGACTCCCAGCTGGGGGCTCTCTCTCTCTCTCTCTCTCTCTCTCTCTCTCTCTCTCTC